>LCTX01000354.1:0-40770 GCA_002233555.1 Limonomyces culmigenus | reverse complement strand
GGAGCAACATGTGAATGATGTCCGGGTGGCAGCAGCATTCCATGCTCCAGAGCATGAGCAGCTGTCACAGGAGATCCAATGACAACGGATCTAATGACGACAGGCACTGCAGGGTGAACTGCAGTAGGACAAGTGTCAGTCCTGTTATTTGATGGGTGATTTAGGACATAGAGCAGGTGACCGACGCGTCGCGTCGCGTTGCGGTCACGTGACACTTGGGACTTGCAGAAACTGGAGAGAAATCATGACATGGCCAAAACATGGCACAGGGGCCAGGGGCTCAAGAAAACTGTGACACACAAGTCAAAACCAAGCCCACCACTGCTAAGTCCCCTTGGACTTGTTCCTCATCCCCCGGGCCTCTAGTTCACAAGCACAACTAGTATTTGACTAGCTACAAACAAAGGTCCTTTGCTGGACTTCCACCAATGTCTGTCCCTCCCATTGTACTCAACCCATCCTGCTCAAGACCAGTTGGCCCTTGGCCAACTGCAGGCTCTGCTGGAGTCACCCTCTGTTGGACTTCTGCTGGACTCAACCAATGCCTTAACAGATACTCCTCTGACAAAGATGAGGATGGCGTTTCAACAGGGGCAGAGGTGAGCCAATGTCCATTCTGCTCTATCTGCAAAAATGATATAACCTGTCAGATGGCTGACATCCTGCCCAGCTGTGTGGCAACATAGCAAAGCTGGCATATAATTGGTACATCAACAGGTTCAAGCTCCTAATGTCTATTGACTCTGCAAGAAGCATGCACCCATGTGCAAGGCAGTAGAGTTGGATCTTGAGGAGGAAAGCCAGCCAACAAAGATTCAGAAGTCTTTGTTCAATCAAGTGAGTTGGATTGCTTCCTAACTGTTGCACACAGAATAACCTCCCACAGAGCAACACTCTGAGAAGACAAAGCCTTGCAAGGATGAGCTCATCTACCTCTTTTATGAGAAAGTTTGTTGCAGAGCAGGGCTCTTGTCACAACTCTATCAAGAGACCACACCACTAAACAGAATGCAGTCAAAATTGCCATAACTTATATTGTGCTAACTTACAAAGCACGTAACTTATAGCTTTTGGGCTTCCCCCCAAGCTTGTTCCTATGTAGAACACTGTCATAACTTATAATTTATAACTTATGGGTCTGAACAGGCCAGTTATAGGTTAAGGAAGCAGTTGGCATGCCAACCCAGCATCAGAGAAGCCTTGAGAACTGGATTTGCAGGTAAGATTGGCACATTTTTGGGCTGAGTACACCAACCAGTTACCAAATGTGAACAAAGCTGTGTTGCTGTCTCTTATTCTTGTCATTCATGTCCAAGACCAAGTCCCCAAAGCGCCGTAAAAAGCAAGAGTCTAAGCCATACGTGCATAAGCCTGGACCAAAGCCCAAGAACCCTGGAGATGTGCTCCCAAAGTTCAAGTCATTGTCAACTTCCTCTGACAGGAAGCAGCAGCTCACTATAGGTGACTGGCTCATGGTCTTCAGAAGGATGGATGACCATACTGGGATCAGTCAGACCAAGATTGTCAAGGAGTTCAAGAGTTGCAAGAACAGTTGCCTGGTCTTCACACAGGCAGCTCTGTCACAGACACTGAAGCGGTGTGCCAACATGGAGAGCAAGGTGTTGGAGAACATTGCCAACATGTTGTGGTCCCATGCGTGTGTTGTGACATGCCTGGAGGTTGAAAAGGCTCTGCACTACTTGGAGAGGTTGCTGGAGGCAAAGAACAAGGTTGTGATGCAGGCCATGCATGTTGAGAAGAGCCTGAGGCTGGAGGAGCAAATGGGCATCCTGGAAGAGCGGCGGCTTGGCTGTACAGGAAGATGGGTGCAGAGCTTTTGCAAAGCATGAGTGCATGTTGCTTCCTCCAGAGACTGCGCTGACTAGAGCACAGGTACAATGTGTGCTTTCATTGTTGTCACAGAGAGGCAATATCTGCAGATTTGGAAGTGGTGGCAGCAGATTGTGCCTGTATCCTCAAGAAATTGGCAGCATATAAACCTATCAATTACCTGAACATCAATGAGACTGCACTCTTTGTGTTCCAGCAACTAGAGGCAGGCTTGTTGTCAAAAGCCATGAGCAGGAAGAAGAAGGAGAATTTCTGCATCACACTGGCGCTCATGTGTAACCAGACCAGGTCCAAGAAATACCCCATCTTTTTCATTGGCAAGTCTAAAAAACCACACTGCTTTCAGAAGAAGGAGCCTTCAGCCTTTGGATTTTATTATGCTCACAGCAAGAAGGCATGTGTCACAGTTTTCTTGAGCCCCTGGCCCCTGTGCCATGATTTGGCCAAGTCAAGTCTTTCTCCAATTTCCACAAGTCCCAAGTGTCATGTGACCGCAACACAATGCGCCAAGTCACTTACCTTATGTCCTAGATCACCCATCAAGTAACAGGACAGACACTTGTCATGCTGCAGTCTACACTGCAGTATCCTGTTGTCATTGGATCTCCTTGACAGCTGCTCATGCTCCCAGAGCACAGAGCACTGCTGTCACCTGGACATCATTCACATGTTGCTCCAGCTGTCTCTCCAGTTTATTGTCATATGCATGTGATTATGTTCCAACAGATGGTGACTATCTCCATTGGATACTTGTGCTTCTGACTGTGCATGGTGCTATAGTTAGACAATCTCTTTTCTGTGTAAATAGTGTAGATATTTTGCAGTTGTGTCCTCAGACTCAATCTCCTTATCATACAATTGAGACACCTTATCCCTTCTACTTGGCTGTGGATGCCATTGTTGGCACACCCCCTTCTCATTTGTTTTAGGCGTCCATATTGACTTGCGCCACTTGTTGCCACACCCATTGCCCTTACTTCCCATAAGTAAGGATCCTGTTTATATTTGTTTTAGTTTAGTGGCACAATCTCTTAATAGAGTTGTGACAGCTCCCCTTCATCATGTAGCTTGCCCTGCTTGTATCCCTCTCTGCACAGACTTGTTTCCAGATCAGATTGCATTGCTGATCAGGTCAGCCCTGGCGCAAGGATGATCCATGCATGCTGTACTTATACCCACTCTGAGCCATTAGGGCTTGGCAGCTTTTGATGGACTTTGATTATAAACATACATGTCCCCTTGCCCTTAGCAAATACTTGGGCCTTGGGGTGACCAGTGGTGCAGCACACATGCTGAAGCCAATAGCCCAATATCTGGTAACACTCCAACTTGGCACCCAATTGGACTTCCAGTCTCCATGCCTTGTTGCCTGTTTCACCCATCTCTCACCATCAGCACCTGTCACCTGTTACATGTAGTACTCACCTATACTACTACACTCACAGCTGTAGAGAACCTCCAAACTACCTACAGTTACTGCAAACCAACTTGGCCTCACCTCCAAGCAACTCTGGCTAGGTCTTCCTTCCAAGCACCTCTGGCTTTTGGTCCCAACCCCCAACTCAGTCTCATCTCTGGGTGACACCAACTCTTGCCCCAACTCCAATCAGCACCGGGTCCGGTCCCAACTTCCAGTTTCCACCCGGTTTGGATGCAACACCTTGACAGGAGACCTGTGAGCCACTGTCAATGTTTGTTCTGCCCTTGCCACTCCTTGACACAATCTCCAGGGCTTGCTGACCCAGTGCTGACTGCAACTCTCACCAAACCTTTTATTCCATTGGAACTCTGTGCTTCAAGGCCACATCTGAACAGCATGCTACCTAAGCATCTTCTTCTCTTTCACATCTGGGCTGCCAGCCAGTCACCTTCTATATCTTCTATCAATATGCCTTGGCCACTATTACTATCATGCCTACAAAGATGTATTGGTTGAAAGCTGGGATAGATGCAAGGGCAAAGAAAACACAGAAACAGCAAGCAGATCAAGACTGATTTTCTTCTTCCTCCCCCTGTATATCCTCATTCTGTTCCCTTAGACTCCCCTCCTGTTCACCCTCCTGCGGAGGTTTACTCTCATACTCCTTCCACTCCTCTACAAGTTGAAGACAAGGCTGGTCAACCTCCAGGTTTCTGTCCTCATACTCCCAGCTAATTTCCAGCCCTGACTCAATGCTGCCACTGGCGTCAGAGCTGGTGGACATGATGGACATCATCCGGCGGGCCCTGTGTGATGAAGTGTGATGGTGGGAGGAGGATGGAGAGGCCAGTGGGTTGGTAGAGAACGGCACCAATTGGAGGGGATAAGAGCCAAGACTGTATGGGAATTCATGCATGGGTGCAGCCGGCAAAGTAGGATCCAGCATGTTCCACAAAGGTTCTGGTGTGAATGATGGAACGTGTTGTTGTTGAAGGTGAAGATCCAAAGCCTGAGAGCTGGCGTGGGATATATAGACACACCCTGCCATATCTCATGAGCATAATGTGGCTAGGCTTCAAGTACAAGAGCACACACCAAGGGCAGGACACGGCCATCCATAGGTTGAGAGGTGCATGAGCTGGATATGTTCCAGCAGATCTGGTGCAGATGTCCAGGAAGAGATCATAGGGCAACTGTATATTGGACAGTGTATCTGAGCTTGTGCAGCAAAGTCCACATCAAAAACATGAAGGTGTATGTGCTGCAGCAAGTTGAGCAATAGACCATCTGACATGGAGGATACTACCTGCCTTTTCCAGACATCTGAGGCTATTCAGCAAAGCATCACAGTTCTCCCATGGGCAGTCCTGGTGTTGCAAAACATCCATAAGTGTTTTTTTATGCACTGGGCATGAGTGAAGAGGGTTGAAGAGCAATATGACAACAAGGACAAACAAAGTGACAGATATCAACCAATGTCATGTGACTGATTACATAATTGCCTATGTGCACCTTTGTTTTTTTTTGCCTGTATGGCCAATTGCAATGCAAAGATAGACAGATGAGCAATGGGCAATCCTCATCATTAGGGAAGCAGCAAGAGAGGGAGCAGTGAAGGTCCCCTTTCAGCATGAAGCAAGAATATGGGCTTCACACTTCCACCCCACTATTTACATGCAAACCACTAGATGACAGTGTGAATTAGGAAGCCATTTTTGGCACTGTCACCTGTTGTGTCAAAAGGAAAGAGTAAAAAGAAGCTTGAAGTGAACCAAGGAGCACAGGCAAATTAAGGAAGGCTTGGGCAATCACTGCAGTGCCCTAGTCACTTCCATTATGATCTGGTACCTCGTAAAATGTTGCACATATGGTCTGAGCAGGGTGAGGACAGCTGAAGATGTGATATACCCTGGGCAGATGGCTGACTTGGACTGAATGCAGTGTCTATGCCAACAGAAGCTGCCAACTGCAGGTGACAGCACATGTCATTGCGGAGACACAAACAGAGTGAGACATAGGTTGGTTGCATAGGGGCAGCAGGAGTAGGGGCAGTGCAGCAGCATTCCCAAGTGTGGTGATGAGGGGAATGGTGGTGGTGGGAAGAAGAAGAAGAAGAAGACCGAAACGGCGACGTGACGGACGCCACGCGCCGACTTTACACATTGGCCAGCCTCTCCTTGACCCTCTTCGCGTCGCGCCCAAACTTCGGCACGCGGCTCGACTACCATGGCCAGCCTTATAGCTATCCTGGGTGTGCTCTGCTTTCTATCTGTATCAAATCCGCTCTAATTCCAGTCAGACCTCAAGGGCAAGCCGCTCATCCAGCGGTCCTACAAGGACGATGTGCCCGCCTCGTACATCGAGCGCTTCATGCCGATCGTGCTCGACATCGAGGAGGAAGGGCAGCAAGTCACGCCGTGCTTCACTCGCGAAGGCATCAACTACATCCACATAAGACACTCGAACCTCTACCGTGCGTCAGCGCGCGAGTGACGCGCGGATGAATGACGCTGACGCGGCGTACGCAGGTAGTGCTCGCGCTCTCGCGGCGGAACACCAATGCCGCGGAGGTGGTCATCTTCCTGCACCGATTCGTGCAGGTCCTGGTCGAGTACTTCAAGGAGCTTGAGGAAGAGAGTATCCGCGACAACTTTGTCGTCATCTATGAGCTCATGGACGAGATGATGGACTTTGGCTACCCTCAAACCACCGAGAGCAAGATCCTCAAAGAGTATGTCTTAAATCACCTCTTCCGCACGTTACATCCGGCCTAATCGCGCACGCACTCCCCAAAAGGTACATCACTCAAGAGTCGCACAAGCTTGAGGCGCAAGTCCAACCTCCGATGGCTGTCACGAACGCCGTGTCGTGGCGATCCGAGGGTATCAGGTACAGGAAGAACGAGGTCTTCTTGGACGTGGTCGAGAGTGTCAACCTCTTGGTGCGTTCCGGCTGTTCCTTCGCAACACGACAGCCTCGGTCTCACTCGCTTTCACAGGTCAACGCGAGCGGGGACGTCGTTCGCTCGGAGATCTTGGGCGCGGTGAAGATGAAATGTTACCTCACGGGCATGCCCGAGCTTCGCCTCGGCTTGAACGACAAGGTCATGTTCGAGTCGACTGGACGCAGTACGTGCTCCGCTGCCCAACTGCATCTGTTCTCCGCCTGATCAGCGTTTACAGCATCTCGCGGCAAGGCTATCGAGATGGAGGATGTCAAGTTCCACCAATGTGTTCGGCTGGCGCGTTTCGAGTCTGACCGAACCATCTCCTTCATCCCTCCCGACGGCGAGTTCGAGCTCATGTCCTACCGCATCTCCACGCCCGTCAAGCCTCTCGTGTGGGTCGAGGCTGCTGTGGAGAACCACAAGGGTAGCCGTGTCGAGTACCTCGTCAAAGTCAAGGGCCAGTTCAAGCGTCGGAGCACGGCCAACAACGTTGAGATCTACGTGCCTGTGCCCGATGATGCGGACAGTCCAAAGTTCAGGGTGAGTTTGTTGTTTCTGTGCTCTGATACATCGACGTCTAAACGCCATCGCGATAGGCATCGACTGGCTCCGTTCAATACGCACCGGACAAGTCTGCCTTTGTCTGGAAGATCAAGCAGCTCGGCGGTGCTCGCGACTTTATGATGCGGGCTCACTTCGGCCTTCCGTCTGTTCGTCCAGGTAACTACGTCACGCTATGCCTTGTGAATGCGCCACTCACACGAACTCTTTCAGAACAAGACACGCAGACCCGTCCACCGATCAGCGTCAAGTTTGAGATCCCGTACTTTACAGTGTCGGGCATCCAGGTCCGGTATCTCAAGATCGTCGAGAAGAGCGGTTATCAAGCTCTGCCGTGGGTCCGGTACATCACGCAGAACGGAGACGACTACAGCTTGCGGACGGCGCTTGAGAAGGGCAGTGCTCCGCCGACGGTCGCGATATGATGAGTTTCGGCGTGGGCGTGACAGGTGTACGTCTAGATAGGCCTCTGTCTCTAGTCTATTTTTGTACATGCAGGAGCGAGCGAGCAAAGAGGGAACAAGAAGCGAGCAACAGTCCAAAGTCTGGAGGGGTAACCGTGGCATCAGACATTCTTCGACGAGACCACCCTCTTCAGTCGGCCCCAGAGACTCTTCCGCTTCGTCTTTTCGGCCCCGTGGTGAGTACCTGACGTCGCGCGAAGGTCGTCCACAGACGCGTTAAACACACGGCCGCCGACCTTCACAAACGGAGGTGTAGCGAGCATGCCGATGTTGTCGACGGTCATGGTAGTAGCTTGGGTCGAAACATAGCTCGGAACTCGGGTGAGTGTCGAGGATAGGCTCGTGCTGACGTTCGGGCTTGTTTGGGTCGCGGAGAGCGCCAGCGAAGACGAGCTTCTGGCGTACTCTATGGGGGGCGGCGTCGCAAGAACACCGATGTTGTCCATGGTGGACGTCGTGGCCAGGGTGGAAACGAAGCTGGGAGTCCGTAGGCGCTCATTGGCGGAGGTTGGAGATATAGTAGAGAACGAAGTAGACGACGAAGCGCCTGGGGTATGAGCAGACGGCGAGAGAGTGTGGGGCGAAAACATTCCGGATAAAGAGGGTGGGTCGAGGACGACCTCGAACGAGCTACGGGTGGGCGAAGGGAGCTGGAGGGTGGGTGAGACTGGGGTCGAAGAAGACTTGGGCTTTCGTTTCAAAGATGAAAGCGAGAACGACATCTTCTTCCGCCGCGGCTCGTCCTTGGCAGGCAGCACGGCGGGAACTGAGGCGAACGAGACGGCAGCCGAGCGTCGGCTGGTGGTACTGCGTACACTCCCGGTATCGTGCGGACGGGGAGACGGAAGACCAAATTCTTCGGGAATCGTCCCCGTCGTGGAGCGCACGGAGCGGATGCTGCTTGCCTGGCTGCTAATAGAGTTTCTTCGAGAGGCGGTGGATCGCACGGGCATCACCACGGCGCCAGCTCCGAGACCGGCACGACTGAACACGGGTGCAGGCTGGTGAGTGAGCCAGTCAGATCCACTTGTTGTCGAGCCGGGGGAGATGGGGAGCGGGGAAGAGGGTGTCGACAGGGATTTCCTCGCCCAGTCTGGCATGTGCGGCAAGGGAGGGGTAGCAGCCTTGGCCCGGCGACTGTCCCTCGACCTCATCGAGAGCTGCTCAGGCGAGACCGGCCTGTCAGCAGATGCCGAATCCGAAGCGATCCTCGTATGGGCGGAGAGCGGCGATTTGGGCAGCAGTGCCGGCACGTCGGGGTTCGAGGATATCCGCGAGGGCTTTGCGCGGGGACGCGCTTCCGGTGAAGTCTCGCGGACCACGGAGCCCTGGCGCGAGATGGGAGGGCCAGCGAGCGGGGAGGAACGCAAGGGTGCCCTTGCGCGCTCGTTGCTGTGTTTCGTCGTGAGCTGAGGACGTTGGGGCTACAGTCGCATCGTCAGTGCCGACACTCGTATAGCAAGTTCCCCCCTACACGCACAGGAGGATTGCTGGGCATGGCTGGCGGAGGAGGTCTGGTTCAGAAAGAGCGCGTTGGTTTAACGAGAAGGGACGGAGGGCCAAGGCCGGATGCCGAGCGCGTTTTAGGATGCCGGTCCTGCTACTTATGCGCTCATGCGATAACGGTGATGCCGCAGCCGATTGATGCGCGCGGAGGACATGTGGCGCGCGCTAACACGGCACGTTGTGAAGGGGACGCTCTTGTTTCCTCTTTTGAATGATAAATGAAGTGATGGAGGTGATAGAAAGAGGGTATGAAGAGCAGTGACAAACGGTGAGTTTGGCAGGCCGAGGCCGCCCGCAAGATGGAAAAGTTGAATGATCTTGAACAAGACCTGCACTTCACATTCCTACAGAGGCGACTCGTCACGTTTGTATCTTTTGACGACTATTTCGTCCCCCTTATCCATACGAAATGTGGAAGGGTCCAAGGAGCATGACGCGAAAGATCGTCGTGGTCGACGCGGTGGACCCGGGTCGCCGTCCTTGCACTTGACATCGCAAGATTTGTATGACTCGTCGAGCCCGGAGATTAGAATGCGATTAGCTCTCCTTCCGATCGGTGGTCCATCGCGCATACGCTGCCACTCTCTCAGCCGCCTACCACTTCCCAGGCGCAACCTACTACGACCTTTCGCACTTGTGCGCTGCCAGCACACCACCTCACAACACCCAAACCCGATGGCCGATTTGGCGGTGCGCAAGGATGCGCACGCGTTCGACAAGAGCAGGCTCGAGCAGCTCCTCAACCGCCGCTTCTTCTACGCACCCGCGTTTGAGATCTACGGCGGTGTCGCCGGCTTGTACGACTATGGTCCACCGGGGTCGTCTCTCCAGGCCAACATCATCTCGGAGTGGAGGAGGCACTTCATCGTCGAGGAGAACATGCTTGAGGTCGACACGACCTGCATGACTCCTGCGCCTGTGTTCGAGACGAGCGGCCACGTCGCTCGGTTCGCGGACTGGATGGTCAAGGACCTGAAGACAGGCGAGGTCCTTCGTGCGGACCACCTCGTCAAAAACGTGCTTCAAGCTCGAATTGACGGCGACCGTGAGGCTCGTGGCCAGGCAGCTTTACCCAAGGAAGAGGACAAGAAGGCTAAGAAGAAGAAGAAGGACACCAAGAATGCCGTCGTCCAGCTTGCTGACGAGGTTGTAGCCGAGTACGAGCGCATTCTCGCACAGGTATGCTACTTCGGTAATGGCGTCACACGAACCTCACAAGCTTATGCTTCATTCAGCTGGACAACTACAGCGGCCCTGAACTCGGCGGGCTCTGCCGCAAGTACAACCTCCGCAATCCCGACACCGACAACGAGGTCTCGGAGCCTCAGGAATTCAACCTCATGTTCGCGTCTTCCATCGGCCCGACTGGTCAACATCCTGGGTGAGAATTTATATTGCTGTCGTATTGGTGTAACTCTGTCCTAAGCATGTTCGCAGCTTCCTTCGGCCAGAAACTGCTCAAGGCCACTTCCTCAACTTTGCCCGCTTGCTCGACTACAACAATGGTCGCGTGCCCTTTGCCTCTGCCCAGATCGGCCGCTCGTTCCGTAACGAGATCTCCCCTCGTGCCGGTCTGCTCCGCGTCCGCGAGTTTACTATGGCCGAGATCGAGCACTTTGTCGACCCCGACGACAAGTCGCACCCGCGCTTCGCCGAGGTCCGCGACGTCCAGCTCGCCCTCCTCGACCGCGACACGCAGTCCGCGGGCGCCACGGACATCAAGCACATGACGATCGGCGCGGCCGTCGACCGGGGCCTCGTTGCGAACGAGACGCTCGGGTACTTTGTCGCCCGCATCCACCTCTTCCTCACCCGGATCGGCATCAACCCCGAGCGCCTCCGCTTCCGCCAGCACATGAGCAACGAGATGGCGCACTATGCGCAGGACTGCTGGGACGCCGAGATCCAGTCGTCGGCGGGCTGGGTCGAGTGCGTGGGCTGTGCGGACCGCGCGGCGTACGACCTGTCCGTCCATGCCAAGCGGACTGGCGCCAACTTGTCTGTGCGCCTGGCGCTCAAGGAGCCGATCGTTACCGAGAAGGAGGCGGTGGAGTTCAACAAGAAGGTCATTGGCAAGGCACTCGGTCGCGACAGTGCGGCCGTGCAAAAGCTCCTCGAGGAGATGCCCGAGGCGGAACTCGTCAAGATCAAGGGCGAGCTTGCTCAAGGGTTTGTAGCAGCGCCATCACGCTATTCTACATTTGCTGACCTCTCCGTCCAGCTCGGCGACCATCGAGGTCGATGGCAAGTCGATCGAGCTCAAGCCCGACATGATGACCATCGAGCGCAAAACGTTCAAGCAGTCTGGTTAGTTCATCACATAGGGCGCCTCCATCCAGCTCTGACGTATCAATTAGTCCGCGAGTTCACGCCGAATGTTATTGAGCCCTCCTTCGGCATTGGCCGTATCCTCTACTCGCTTTTGGAGCACGTCTTCTGGTCTCGCGAGCAAGATGTCGAGCGTGGTGTACGAGGCTCTCACCGCTTGTAGCTTCAGCGTACTGACCTTGTGCAGGTCCTCTCGCTTCCCGCAGTGGTAGCACCGACGAAGGTGCTCATCGTGCCCTTGAGCGCCAACAAGGACTTCAACCCCATCGTACTTGACATTCGTGAGCTGTTTTCGCGCTCGGCTATACACACGCAAGGCTCACCCGAATCTCCCAGAGTCCAAGCTGCGCAAGGCAGGCGTCTTCTCCCGCGTAGACGACTCGAACGCGTCCATCGGCAAGCGCTACGCCCGCAACGACGAGCTCGGCACACCATACGGTGTGACGATCGACTTTGCCTGTAAGCGTCTTCTGCACATCTGCCGCTTGTACGCATGGTCCTGATGGAGGCGTCCCACAGCCGTTTCGAAGGGCACTATGACCCTCCGTGAGCGCGACACCACGGGTCAGCTCATCGGGCCCATCGATGATGTTGTGGCGACCGTCGTGGACCTCGTGAACGGCACGATCGAGTGGAAGGTGGCATGCGAGCGGCTTCCGGCGTATGATGGGGTACAGGCTGTGGAGTAAACAATTTGATTACTGCTTTATCCACCCTTTTTACATCAATCTGTGCTCGGATTTTTCCCCTGCAGATGCCCTGAACCCTCGTGCAGGGTGACCCCGGGGACTCAATGTCAGAGCTTCGCGCTTGAGTGCATTAACCTCGTCGAGCAGGGCTGCCTTGCCGGTCATCTCGTAGCGTTCAACAAGTGCGGCCGCTAGTTCACCAATCCTGATCCCTCGGTCTGGGTGACCCTGGGGACTCAACGCCAGAGCTTCGCGGTACAGCGCAATCGCCTCGTCGAGCAGAGCTACCTCGCCGGTCCGCCTATAGTGATTGAAGAGTGAGGTTGCCAGGCTTGCGCTCCTCCGCCCTCGATCTGGGTGACCCTCGGGACTCAACGCCAGAGCTTCGCGTTGGAGCGCGATCGCCTCGCTGAGCAGGGCTGCCTCGCCGGTCTGTTTGTAGCGCTTAGAAAGTGAGATCACCAGATTTTTGCTTCTGTTCCCTCGGTCTGGGTGACCCTCGGGAATCAACGCCAGAGCTTCACGGAAGAGTGTAATCGCCTCGTTGAGCAGGGCTGCCTCGCCTGTCTGCTTGTAGCGCTTAGAAAGTGAGATCGCCAGATCTCCGCTTCTGATCCCTCGGTCTGGGTGACCCTCGGGAATCAACGCCAGAGCTTCGCGGTACAGCGCAATCGCCTCGTCAAGCAGAGCTGACTCGCCGGTGTGCTCGTAGCGATCTTGAAGTGAGGTCGCTAGGTTTTCGCTCCTCCGCCCTCGTTCAGGGTGACCCTTGGGACTCAATGCCAGAGCTTCACGGAAAAGCGCAATTGCCTTTTTGAGCAGGGCTGCCGCGCCGGTCTGGTGGTAGCGTTCAACAAGTGCGGCCGCTAGGCTGTCGATCCTGATCCCTCGGTCTGGGTGACCCCGGGGACTCAATGCCAGAGCTTTGCGTTGGAGTGCAATCGCCTCGTCGAGCAGGACTGCCTCGCCGGTCTGCTCGTAGCGCTTGTGAAGTGAGGCTGCCAGGCTTGCGCTCCTCGACCCTCGATCAGGATGACCATCAGGACAGAAATCCAGACCTACGCGTTTGAGCTCAACTGTCTCTTCGAGCAGGACTGCCTCGCCGGTCTGCTCGTACCGCTCAGAAAGTGAGGTCGGCAGGTTTCCGCTTCTGATCCCTCGGTCTGGGTGACCGTCGAGACTCAATGCCACAGCTTCGCGCCCAAGTGCAATAGGCTCGTTGAGCAGGGCTGCATCGCCAGTTTGCTGGGAGTGATCACCAAGTGAGGCCACCAAGTTTCCACTCCTCTCTCCTTGATCAGGATGAGTGCGACGACGTGCAAGAGGAGTGTTGATTCCAAGCTCAAGGGATAGCAGACGCTCATGATGTTCGACGAGTTGCGCAAGAGCGGCAATTTGTGGACCCAGCTGTTTGTCATCTTGGCTGATCGATTCACTGCTGCTCTTCTGTAACGATTCGAGTAACCTCGAAAGACTTGTCCGTGCCTCCCTGGTGCACTGCAGAGTCTTGCATATGTTGGCCCAGTGCGTCGCGTGATCAACAAGAAATGCCTCAATTGCAGCAAGTAGTGATGGTTCGGAGCGAAGTGACGCCTTCGCGGCATGCGACGCCCAGTAACGACACGCGTACTGAATATATCCCGGCAGACGTTGGCCGGTTCCTAGCTCGAGTATAGCGAGCAAATATACCTCCCTCTTTGACAGAGCATCCTCTTCAAACTCCCGCTGACCAACGTTTGGGTTGTTCATCAGCAATTGTAGGCATCGACGAGCGAGATTGGCATGTTCGGTGTGGGGAACTAGAAGAAACCGATCATCGAAGCAGCGACTGCTGTCACATAAGAAGTCACAGAACGACGCATGGGCCATTTTAACGGACGGCGTGGGGTCTTCTGTTGAAAACGCGACCACATGTGCTATTGCTTGCAAATCTGACTCCATCCAACCAAGATCGATGTCAAGGATATGTGCCATCTCAGTCATAGGCATATGAGCCATGGTAAACACGAGCCCTGCCAAGATGTGATGTATCCTCTGACACAATTGGGTGGTCTCAAAATCCTGACCGTCAGTCACGGCACCTCGGAGCACAAGATGGTACAGAAGCTCAAGCTTCCGGTACGACATGCCAGAGTTGTATGTCAAGAGAGAGCGCAGCCAATCGACGGGATGACGGTGGATTGTGCGAGGATTGCGAAGGTAGTTAACGACAGTTGTGGCGAACACGAAGAGCGGACCGGACATGGTAGCAAGCGTGTTGATGTCTTCTGAATTGGGCCACTCGCCGAAGTCTCCACGCTGTGTGACCTCCTTGAGAGAATGTTGGTAGTACAAAACTAGGTCTGAGCGAACGGGATATGTTTCCAGTCGATGCTGTGGGATCTCGAGGCCTTTGAGCAGGTCCCCTGTACCGTTCTCTTCCGAAGTGAACAGGAGCAGCTTCACGGAAGGGTAACGCTGGCACACCGACGTAACGAGGAGAGAAACGACTTGGTGGACTGATTGACCTCCATCATCGATGCCGTCGATAACTAGCACAATACGGGAGTTCGCCTCCGACCACAGTTCTAAGGGATGCGAGATGAGAGTGCCCAACTGTTCCTCCACAGGATACTGTAGCGTATTAGGACGTTCTTTCATAGCAGTGGAAATAAGTGACCCCAAATCCCCATGGTGCTGCGCAAGGTCGGAGGCTATCGTCTGCACCATCTTGTCTCCCATGCGCTGAGGCTCCTCTCGATTGACAAAGTAGCTAGCGCCGAGGAGGTCGAGTGCCTGCAGCTTTCGGCAAACCGTCTTCGCGATAGTGCTCTTACCAGCCCCGGATGGACCAGAGAGCCAAAATACTGGTGCCGAGCCGTGTTCCGCCCAGTCCATCACTTCCTTTAATACCTCTTCCCGTGTACCCTCCAAGCACTCGACGGCGCCATCTTGGTGGAAGTATCGGGCCGAGGAGACGGGACTCGGCTCCTCCAGTAGATCTGTCGTATGTTAGCATGAGAAAGTGATGCAATAGATACTCTAGAGACGTACCTGTATTTGCTTTGGTAGCCCATCGGTCCTCGTGGCGAGGATCATGAGCTGATGGTTTCGGCGGCGCTGAGATGGCGGAGAGTTCATGGGCCTCGAGGAGGGTAGCGGGCGCATCTATGTGGGTGTTGCTTGCTTCATGCGCTATCGTAGGTAGTGACTGTGTGTGAGGATGGTCGCCCTGATGATAGTGTTAATCGAAGACAGGCCCACTCGTTGGCACAGCAGTAGACACACCTCGCGTTTCGCCCCACAGCAAAAGATGAGTCGCAAGACGGAAGGCATCCAAGAGTCGCCGCTGCCGTCAAAAGGAAGAGGAGAGCCTGTGGTCGAGAATGCTGAGTATCACGTCGGGCGCAAAGGTCGAGTGGAGCTGCTTCGCCCGAATAGCGGTTGCAAAGCGCGTTCATGCCTCATGTCTGCCGCTTGCATGAACGCATCCTCCAACTCGTTGGCCTCGGTCCAGCAGAACAACATATCCGACTTTGACGAGGTCGAAAAGCGACCCGACGACGAAGTGGCAGAGCAGTGGCGCTCACACCGTCCACTCAACAACCCTCAGAATGAGCCGGATGCGCATGGTCTCGAACGTATTTTGAGCTGTTACCACGACCTCCGCGGCGCAAGGTGCACACCATCGAAGTCTAATCATGGTCATGGCGCTGTCGATGGCCTATTATACGCGCTTGAACAAGCTTTGCAAGAGATGGCCTCTCATGTCTCGGGCTTGAACATTATCTTGGCTACCCGAAACGAACCTGCCATCAACATATTAGAGGCTCTGCAGATGGTGCGTCGCAGTTATACAGGGCCGGAGAATACCCTGACTCAAATCTCGTGATAGTATATCGATCTCATCCCAGAAACGCGTCCCCTTCGGCGTGGAGCTATGCATCTCATGATCAAGCTCGCTCATCGATGTGATCATCTCCCTCCTTCACTATACGTTCAAGATGTGAATGTACAGTCTGAACAGCTTGCGGCACACGGTGGATTTGCGGACGTATACCAAGGGGAGGTCATCAGCAGTGGTGTCTGTGTCGCTGTCAAGAGGTTACGACGCATCGAAGAGAAGTCGATGGCCCATCAGGTACTACGACCTGTATCCGACTCCACATCCCTCCGCTTAGACGTTATGCAGAAACTATGTCGGGAGGCCCTCGTCTGGAGACAGCTAAAGCATCCCAACATCCTCCTCTTTATTGGTCTTTTACAGGAGGACCCGCTTCCGGCTCTCTTATCACCGTGGATGGTGCATGGACAACTCAAGACCTATATTAGCTGTGAAGGTCGAAGATCGCAGTCCGTTATCTTGCAACTTGTGCGTTTTCCACTCTGTAGATGTGATCGTTGTGTTGTTGACACAATGCGAAGCTGCTGGGTATAGCAGAAGGCCTTGGCTATCTTCACTCCTTGGACATCACGCACGGTGATATCAACCATGTTAGTCTTTCTGTCCTCATGAGAACGCAAGCGATGACAATGAATACAGCGCAACATTCTCATCGATGACAAATTTCGTCCTCGGCTGGCCGATTTTGGTCTTGTCAGACTTGCAGATGACAGCACCATAGGCGGATTCTCGGGAACTGACGACAGCACTACCGGATACTGGACATCACCGCAGCGCATAAACGGCAAGACACGAAATTGGACAGACGATGTCTACTCGTTTGGATGTGTAATCTACTACGTGAGTGATGGCACCCTCAAACATGCTATGTTGCAAACTGAATCTTTGGGAAGCTGTACTCCGGTTGTGTGCCGTTTGAAGGGGCATCCGCATTCAGAGCTATGACACTCGTCTCAGCTGGCGAGCGTCCTCCTCGTCCAGAACATCTCGACATCGAACCTACTGACACCATGTGGAACATGACTAAAAGCTGCTGGGAGCACAAACACGATTCACGACCCCCCGCAACTAGTCTGCGCGGTGACATCATGAATGCTTTGTCAGAGTTGGAGCATACTACTGAGCGATCGGGCGAATCAGTCTCTGCACCGGCTACAGCATCTTTGCCGCCGACCTTGGCGATTTCAAAGTTACCAGATCATAGTGGTGGCCCTTCATCTCGGGTATTAGACTCGGTCGTCGCCCCTTCTCTGCCTTTTGGTTCGGTGATTCAACGTGGAATCATGATAGAGACTACGGTGAATAGCGACGCTTGTGAGAGCTCCATTGTGGTGCATGCTCCATCGGGTTTGTGCGCTCAAAAGTCTGCAGTTGACGAGGGCACTCGAGAAGATGAGTCCAGCCGTCGTACGTCGCAGCTGAGTCCGGCGGTTGTTGTTATAGAGCCGTCAACCGCTGAAGAGCCTCGAGACGGCCCTATTCCACCTCCTCTTCCTACGGATTCGACCTCTGCCACACATCAAAGCGACCCGTATCCTCACCCATCGGGCTCTGTGCTTGACAACTCCGCCACTCTGCTGTCCTTCCAAGCTATCGAGCCGGCTCTAACATCCGAGAACATGATGGGCAGCGCTCGGGAATCTGCAGCTGACGAGGATGCTCGGGATGATACATCCAGCCGCTGTCGGACGTCGCTGGCAGGTGTTGATTTGGAGACGTCAACGGTCAAAGGGTCCCAAGACGGCCCTATTCCAACACTGGCTCAACCGTTCCCTCTCCTCATGGACTCGACCTCTGTCATGCGTGAAAGCGACCCGCACCCCCGCTCATCGGGCTCTGAGCTGGACGACTCCACCCATCTGCCGCCTTTACAAGCCAATGAGCCGGCTTCAGTATCTGAGAATATGACGTCCAACGATACTCATGACGATTCCAATGTCGTGGTCTCCAATACTCCACCACTCTCGGCCACACAAGCACCCGCAGCAGACGAGGATTCTCGTCTCAGGGTCAACCCTGCGTTTGAGCATGACGTTGGTCAGGCGGCAAATGCGGCGGCATCCACCGGAGTTCGAGATCCTCCAGCCAATCAAAGCAGAATCACCTTGCTGTCTCGGTTAAGATGTAGGATACGTTCAATGTTTTGCTGCTGCTGAATGAGAAGTAAGGTGTGTGTTTGCGTGATATCGCTGCTGGTCGCTCATGTGTCCGAATCCATAGTCCGACTTGGTCCAACCATCTTCACCAGGAACCGTTACAGGATAATTGGTTGCGACGGTGGATCCCACTGACCTTACTAGCTAAGCTCTTGTGCGTAGCTACCGGATTGGGTCCATGTTACATCTGAGTCCCATACATCTTGAGTGTCCCGACTCCAGCCCTGCCGTCTCTGCAACTAGTCGAGGGTTAAACAAAGGCACTCTGGCTGAGTTGAAATATTATGCCGTCGGCAATCTCATGAGCTCAAATTGTACGTTCCATGTTATAACCGTGTAAATAAATTGTGGAACGCGTCTGAGATGGGTGTAATTATGTTATGTCAAGACCCAGCACGAAAGGGAGAGAGACCCCTCGCGATCACGTGCAGTCTTGTGCTCATCTGACGCTCGCCTTCGCGCTTCCTGTGGACTTCCTCTGACGTCTTCTTGCTCACTCTCGAGTTTTCCCCGGAATGCACACCTACACCCAAAGGCAGCCCGAGTGATCCTATCTGAGCGTGAGACTAATTTTGCTATACTTGGAACGAAAAGGCTCCGCCTGATCACACATAGGGTGAGTCGTCTGGACTGGTGGTGGTGAGCATACTATTTAAACAAGCCCGATCCAGACCTCGTGCAGACACCGGATGCCAACGCTGGCCGGGCGGGCCGGCCTGGTTTACGGATTACGCGTCCAAGTTCTTCCCGAACTCGCCAGGCAATATCAATTTCATCTTCCCGCCCTGAGTTGGGAGGTCGAAACATCATCTCTTCCTTCTCATGACGCATGGTGGGTCACCTAGTGTCAGATGATGCAATTCAGAAGACCGCTCCTTTGCATATATACCTCCACACGCTAGCGGTTCGAGGACACCCACGTTCTACTCTTGGCCCCTCCACTCTTGGCTGTCTAGCATGCGCCTGTCTCACTGGGCGAGTGCTGCCATACTCCTCACGGCAGCTACTGCACTTGGCTCCAATCATGTCGATCGCCGTCAGAACATCTTGAAAAGCAATGGCCTCCAGAGCAACGTACGTGTGCAGAATCGGCACAGTGGCTGGGCTGACGCTTACCCTATGAAGGTTACGTGGGACCAATACTCGTTGATGATCAATGGCCATCGTCAAGCCGTCTTCAGCGGCGAGTTTCATCCCTACCGGTGCGCTCGTCGTATCACGACGTTCCCGTCGCCAGTGCTCAAACGGCATACAGCTTGCCCGTACACGACCTCTACCTCGACGTCTTCCAGAAGATCAAGAGCGCCGGTTTCACTGCAGTTTCCTTCTACACGTTCTGGGGTCTCCACGAGCCCAAGCGTGGCGCCGGCATCGACTTTTCCGGCTTCCGCAACGTCGAGCCCTTCATCCAAGCGGCCCAAACAGCTGGAATCTATCTCATTGCTCGACCGGGTCCATACATCAATGCCGAGACCACCGGGGGCGGCTTTCCAGGATGGGGTGCCCGTGACACCAGTCTTTGGCGCACCAGCAACACGAGCTACACGGAGGCGTGGCAAGACTACGTTAGGTAAGAATTGACATCCCTCGGTTTTACGTCCGCTGGGCTCACGTGTCATCAAAGCGAAATCGGCAAACTGATCGCCAAGTACCAGTACACGAACGGCGGCCCTATCATCCTTGTCCAAGTCGAGAACGAGTACACTGGATTTGCCAGCGGACACAGCGAGGATTTCGCGTACGAGAACGACGTGGGCCTGATTTCTCTTTCACATTCTGCACATGACTGACCCCATGGGTTTCAGTTGAAGTCCGCCTTCCGTGCAGCGGGCATCGTCGTGCCCTTCACTTTCAACGACGCCAGCCCGTCCGGTCACTTCACGTCCGTTGACATCTGGGGTTATGTAAGTCTAGAGAAGTTGGTGTCTGTCGGAAGCTTAGCTGACTTAACGATCCCCAGGATTCGTATCCGAACGGCTTCGACTGTTCTCATCCTTACACGGTTAATGCCAACGCGGTTCCCGTTGGATTATACGCTTCATACCAGCAGTATGCTCCTGCTGGGACGCCAAACGCAGTCTACGAGTTTCAAGGCGGCGCCTTCGACGGCTGGGGTGGTACCGGCTACGACAACTGCGCTGTTCGTGTTCCTCCAAGCTCCACGCCTTGACAGTCGATTGACGACACGCATCAGATCCTCACCGGAACCAACTTCGAACGCGTCTTCTACAAGAACCGATTCGCACAGTCCGCAACACTTCTCTCTCTGTACATGATCTACGGCGGCACGAACTGGGGCGGCATCGCCCACCCCGGAGTGTACACGTCCTACGATTACGGCAGCGCCATCGCAGAGGATCGGACTCTTCGTGAGAAGTATTACGAGCTCAAGCTCCAAGCACCTTTCTACACCCGGAGCCCGGCTTGGCTCACTAGCAAACCCACGAACGCCGGATCGGACAAGGGTGCCTTCACAGGCAACTCGGCGGTAAGTGTTACGCAGACCAGTGACAAAGTTGGCAACCTCACGACGTTCTACACCATCCGGTGAGTCAACCCTTGTCATCTCAGAGAAAGTGACTCACCAAGTGGCGGCAGGCAAACCGATGCGTCGAGCTCTGCAGTTCAAACGTTCAAGCTGACTGTGCCGAGCTCAAAGGGCAACCTCACTCTACCCCTCCTCGGCGGTAGCCTCACGCTCACTGGAAAGGACTCGAAGATCGCCGTCGTCGACTACACTGCCGGCTCTACGCATCTGCTCTACTCGACAGGCGAGATCGCAACTTGGTATGCCCAGATAATCTCACCATCGACCATGCTTACTAACCACGGACGTAGGGCTACCATCAACGGGCGTGATGTCTTTGTTCTGTATGGCAACTCAGGAGAAACTTTCGAGACCGCTTTCCTCTTCAACGGCACCGCTCCTCAAATCACCGTCGTGTCAGGCTCGGCTGCTCCGACCACAGCAACGAAGAACGGCGCCCTGGTGCTGCAGTACAAGACCACTGGCTCGACTGTGGTGACCGTCGGGAGCAACATCCTGCTGTACATCGTCGGTCAGTTCCGCTCTCACGCCATCTCTCGCTGATAGGGTGTGACTGACGTGATGAGTAGACCGTGCGAACGCCTACCAATTCTGGACCCTCTACCCTGCCACGTCCGGCTCATTTGCTTCTTACGGTCAAGCCAACCCGGTGCTCGTCAAGGGTGGTTACTTACTCCGAAACGTCACCTTGTCCGGCGGCACTCTGGCACTGACCGGCGATCTCAACGCGACATCCACGTCGTTCGAGATCGTAGCGCCGTCTGCCTCTGCGGCCAAGGTCACCTTCAACGGCCAGGCTCTTTCTGTCACCCAGACCAAGTATGGCAGTCTCGTGGGTACTCTCACTGCGAAACTGCCGGCTGTGCAGCTGCCGGACCTTCAGAGTCTCACATGGGTAAGCGCGACCCGTCTCTATTTGGCCGTCTCTGACTGGATCGACTTTCAGAAATCCGCCAACTCTCTGCCAGAGATCACGTCGACGTACAATGATGCCGCATGGCCCTCGGCTGCTCACACGACCACGAACAACAGTGCCAAGCCAAGCACTCCAGTCGTCCTCTATGCCTCCGACTACGGCTTCCACACCGGCAACATCCTCTGGCGTGGCCACTTTGTCTCGACCGGCTCCGAGACCTCCTTCAGCACTACCCTTATCGGTGGTGCCGCCTTCGGATTCAGCGCATGGCTCAACGGCACCTTCCTCGGCAGCTGGGAGGGCAACAGCCCGACCTCGCAGCAGAGCAAGAC
Source organism: Limonomyces culmigenus (assembly GCA_002233555.1). Lineage (NCBI taxonomy): Eukaryota > Fungi > Basidiomycota > Agaricomycetes > Corticiales > Corticiaceae > Limonomyces > Limonomyces culmigenus. Next base: position 19,169 of record LCTX01000354.1, on the reverse strand, counting down.
CTTCACCTTTGCCCGTCTCGCCAAGGGCAAGAACTACGTCATCACGATCCTCCAGGACCATATGGGGCTCGAGGAGGACTTTACGGCCGCGGGAGATCAGTTCAAGACGCCAAGAGGCATCACCGCGTACAGCTTCCCGGGCAGCACCGCTACGAAGGTGACTTGGAAAGTGACGGGGAACCTTGGAGGCGAGGACGTGAGTCGTCTTCATTGACGGGCAAAGGTTCGTGCCGCTGACCTATGGTTCAGTACGTCGACAAGGCTCGTGGCCCCTTGAACGAAGGCGGCTTCTACGGCGAGCGTCAGGGCTGGCATCTGCCCGGATTCGATGACAGCAAGTGGGCGGCCTCGAAGCCGACCGATGGTATCTCGACTGCAGGTGTCCAGTTCTACCGGTCAGTCCCTTCTTTCACCTTCAAACCTCACACATTTGTTAACACTTTACACTCAGCACCGCTTTCGCTCTGAACATCCCTGCCGGTGTCGACTACCCCATCGCAGTTGCCGTCACGAACTCGACGGTGAACACCCACTACCGCGCGAAGGTCTATGTCAACGGCTACCAGTTCGGGCACTACGTCAACGCCATCGGGCCGCAGACGAGCTTCCCCATCCGTGAGTGCACTTGACTCCACCCGTTCGACTCTCTCTGATGAGAGTCCATGAACAGCCCAAGGCGTCCTGAACTACCAAGGCAACAACACCCTTGCCCTCGCCTTATGGGCCCACGACGCTGCTGGCGCCAAGATCAGCAACCTTCACCTCCAAATCCGTGCGCAGGCAGTGAGCTCCATCGGGTCGATCACCAACCTTGACTTCTCTCCCTGGACGGCACGTAAGGGTGCGTACTGAAGCGAGTCGTGAACGAGTGATCAAAAGTGTGTGAAGCAAAGTGTCAAAAATGTACTAGTACAATAACAGAATCCACGCCGTGATGATCAAGTCAGAATACAAGCTGCATTGTCTACTAAATCTACAACGATGTACATGGAAACGTTACGTCGCTTGAGGTACAGGACGCGGATGGCCACCTCGGCCACGGAACGATCCCCTCGCACGATGGGCATGAACTCCTCGAGATGCACCGTTCGGAGGTGGTCGAGGAGAAGTGCCATCTGCGTGGTGCTCCGCGCGAGGGACGTTGCCATCATCCTGCGCGTGCCGCGCAGGCTTCCGGGACTGATGAGGTCGTTCGGGCGTTGTGGGCGACACACCCACCCCGGCCGGGGCAGACGACGAAGCGCCGCCCTGAGCATCCGCGAGCTCCCTCGGCTTGCGCGGCTTCCTCTTCTTCTTCTCCGCCGTCCCGGCGGTGAGCGCGGCGATCTCGTCCGCCTCGCGCTTGTTCCGCGCCTCCTCCTCCGCCCACCACTTGAGGAAGTCGGCCTCGGCCTGGCGCGCCTGCTCCTCCTCCTGGATCTCGCGCAGCGTGCGCTTGTCCTTTTCCTTCTCGGTCGGCTGCGTCTGCGCGAACTGCAGGGCTTGGATGTCGGCGAAGGAGAGCCCGGAGCTCGAGGGGAGTGGTTCTGGTGCCGGGCGGGGCGCAGCCTGAGACCATACTTTGCCACCTCTGCATATAGGCAGTGATGAGCGTGAAGAACAGCGCGTGACATGAGAAGGACGTACGGAGTGCGGCGCGTCTCGACCTTGGACGACGATGCTTGACGAGCCGGCGAGAACACAGGACCGAGTCCCGGAGTCGGCGCAGGCGTCGGCCGAGTAGACGAGACAGCAGATGGGCGAGGGGGCGTCGCGCCCAGCGCAGGATACGCCTCGCTCTTGTTTCGCACCATGACTGGAGACGCGAGCACGCCAGAGCTCGGACCCGGCACCGATACGGGCTCGGACACCTTCCACGGTGCACCACCCGACGGCGCCCGCTGCACCGCGCCCGCCGCCCGCACAGGCGAGTCCGCGCCAGACGGCGCGCGCCAGCTGCCCTGCGACGGCTGGCGCGGGAGCGAGCGCGGCGTAGGTGGCGAGCTCGCGGTCTTGGCCTCGGCCATGATCGACTTGAGGTCCGTCCGCGGCGTGGCCGAGACGGTCTTCCACGTCCCCACAGCCTTCTTCACGGGCGTGAACGGCGCCTCTGCAGGTGGCAGGACCTCAAAGTCGTCCATCGCGAACACGTCGTCCTCTGCCGGCAGAGCGGGCATGCGGGCGCGCACGGGCGACGTTTGCTCGGCGCTCAAGGTCTTCTGCACCGCCGACGCCGCCCGCGTGCGGCCTGAGGGCACGAGCGGCTCGGGGATGTCCTGCAGCGCGAGCCAGTCGCCGAACCAGAGCGCCGCATTGTCGACGATCTTGCTCGAGCGCGCGACGGGGGCCTTGTCCGCCTGGCGCGCGCGCACGAACGCCGCGAGCGCGCGGACGAGGTCCGGCGCGAGCGCGTCGAGGAGGCGGTGCTCGAGCAGCGTCTCCATGTTCACGGCCATGTACGCGTGCAGGTGCTGTACGAGCGCGCCGAGGTGCAGGTAGCTCGCGTCCGCGAGGACAAAACCCGCGTTGTGCACGGACACGTACCGCGCGGCGAGGCGCGCGCACACGAGCATGAGCCGCGTGACATGCAGCTCGTTCGCGGCCGCGCAGACGTCGAACGTGAGGTCGAGGAGGTCGTCGACGGACGCCACGCCCGCCGGGTCGCCGAACATGCCGTCCTCCTCGCCGCAGCAGAGGAAGCGGAGCACGTACTCCATCGCGCGCCACGGCATGTGCGCGAGGTTGACGGCGAGCGTGCCCTGCGGCGTCCAGCGCCCGCGCGTCCAGTCGTCGTCGTCAAAGAACGCGGCGAACAGCGGCGCACGCGCGCGCAGGACGAGCGAGTGCGCGAGCACCTCGCGGTCCGCGAGCTTCAGGACGACGTCCGGCGGCGGCAGCCCCGGCGCGGACGGGGTGTGGTAGAGCGCGGCCATGTCGCGCGTGAGCGAGGGCAGCGGCACGCGCTTCCCGAGGGGCTCGAGCGCCTCGTGCAGCCGCGGGAGCTCGAGCAGGCGCGCGAGCTGGTGCAGGTCGCGCTTGACGTCGCCGGGGCGGACGCCGAGCTCGGCCATCTCGCCCTCGAGCGCGCGCGCGACGCGGCGGTCCCAGAGCGCGGGCACGTCGTCCGCGTACAGGTACGTCAGCAGCAGGAGCGCCGCCATCGGCCGGCAGCCGTCCACCACGAGTCGCGGGAGCCCGCCACGCACGCCGGGCCGCGCGACGACGCCGATCTTCGACTCCTTGTCCTTGAGCGCCCGCCCGCCCGCGAGGACGCCGCGCAGCACGGGCGAGCGCGCGGCTGCGACGAGCCGGTGCGCGGGGAACTCGAACGCGGAGCCGACATGCACCATGAGATCCGCGCCGTGCGCGAGCTTGACGCCGCCGAAGACGCCCTGGGCGGCGGGCCCGGATCGCGCCTTCTTGTCCTGCCGGAGGATGTCGCAGAGCTGGCGGACGTGCGTAATGTCCTGGAGGATGAGCTCGTCCTCTTCCTCCTCGTCCGGGTCCAGCGGGCCGTGCTCCGGCGCGAGCGGCGGCTCCACCTGGCCAGCGGCGATCTTCATCCATGGGCGCACACCCGCAATGTCCTCGCGCAGGTCGTTCCCCACGATCTCGATCGGCGGGGGCCGGTACTCGACGCGGAGCGCGCCGAACCCGCCGGTGGCGTTGGCCGCGACGGCGACGATGCGCTGGAGGCCGGGCACGCGCGCGAACTTGGGGCCCTTGGCGGCGGCGGAGCGGACGTAGATGTGCCCGGACTCGGTGCACACGGCGAACGCGCCGTCCGCGCCGAGCGCGGCGTCGCGCGCGGCGCTGAACTTCTTCCGGAGCGACCACACGCGCTGCGGGCGGGACGCGAGTGGGCGGGCGGCACCGTCGGACGTCGGCGCGGCGCCTGCGTGGGCCGGGACGTGGAAGGTAAAAACCTCGCCCTCGGTCGAGAGCGCAGCAAATGTGTTCTCGCAGGCCGTGAGCTTGGTGATCGAGACGGACTGCAGGATCTTGTAGGCAGTGATGCCGGACGGGAACGCCTCGACGGGGAAGCTGCGCTCAGATCGTCAGCACATGGTGCAACGAGAACACGGGGGCACCCACTTGATCTTGACCTGGCGGTCGTTCGCGAACAGGAGCACGTCGTGCGACTCGAGCAGGCACGCCATCGCGTTGTCCGCGAGGGCGACCATGAGCACGGGCTTCGGCACCTTCGTCACGATGCGGGGGGAGATCTGCACCGGCTGCGCGGCCTTGTCGTACCCGAGCTGGCCGGCGTTCGTGCCCCACGTGTAGACGTGCTCGGCCGTCCAGCACGCGGACGCGCTCTTCGACGCTGCCACGCCGCGCACGAGCTGGCCCTTGAGTCCTGGCACCTTCTTCGGCACGGCCTGGATCGGCTCCTCGACGCGCCCGCTCGCGCCCGGCGTCGGCGCCGGCTCGACGAGGTAGCCCAGCTGCGAGAAGCGGTTCAGGCCCCAGCTGAAGACCTCGCCGGTTTTGGTCAGGACGAGGGTGTGGTCTTGTCCGAGCGCGGCGGCGATGAGGGGGTCCGAGCCCGTGCCGAGGATGGGCGTCAGGGAGTACTGCGTGTGCTGGCTCAGGCCGAGTCTGCGTTGGCGTTCAGTGTCGAGTCCTTCAGTGTGGCAACTAAAAGCGCACCTTCCACCACTTCCGAAACCGCATACGCGGGCGTTATTGCGCCGCTCGGCAGTGATGACCACTGCGGAAGGGATGAGCGACCGTGCAGCACACGATATGCCACCGCTCCGCACCCGTATGTAGCTTGGACATGACGATCTGCCTCGTCTGGACGTGCAGCAGCCTCGACGCTAGGGACGGCGGCTCCTGACTCGGCTCGATAGGCCTCAAAGCGACCTGGTCCGGGTATGTGCGCCCATCGCCATCGCCCTGGCCGAGGGTCGCGTTTCTGGCGCACGGGTTAGGGAGAGCATGGGACGGGGTGGGAGGGGCACGTACTGGTTCGTGCCCCACGTGAAGAGATCGGCGGGCTCATCCAGTGCACGGACGGGCTTTGTGTGCTCGATCGTCGAGTTATAGAGGTCGAACGCGGTGTAGCCCTCGAGGTCTTTGAGTGTCGGATCCGTGTCCGTGCGCTGGAGCAGCAGGAGCCTGTACACGGTCGGCAGATGAACGACTTTGGCACACACGAACACTCACGCCGACGCGAGGTTGCCGTGGTAGAGGGCGCGGTGGAGGGCCGTCCACATGCTCTCGCGGTCCGCCAGGTTCACGTTCAGGCCCTGTGCGCCGAGGAGCATGCGCACGTACTCGCCCGCCGCGGCGTCGGTCGCGGCGCACGCGAGATGCAGCACCGTGCGCCCGAGCCAGTCGCGCGCGTTCACGTCAAGGCTGTCCTTGCTATCCTTCTTGCGCGCGCCATCGAGGGCGCGGTGGAAGGCCTGCTGGTTCCGCTGTGCAAAGTACGCATGGAGCGCGCTCATGCGCTGGGCCGGGGCGCGCGACCTCTGCGACGGCCCGGGGAGGCCGACTCAAAGATCGAGGGAGCGGTCTGGCGGGAGACCAGACGGCGGGCGGGGAGGATCGAGGCGGGGCGCGGTGGATGTAGGCGGGGATATGCGCGCTGGGGACGGGGACGCGAGAGGGCGAGGTGCGGACGAACGTGCAAGACTTGACGAGTCAGGGAGCTGGGATCGGTCCCGGTCAGCAGCGCGGGTCATCGTTGGAGAGCTGTTAACTGTAAGCGTCGAAACACGTGCTTGCATCCTCGGCTCGCTGTGCCTTGCTCCAATGCTCAAGCATACAGATCCTCGAGCTCGGAAGGGGAGAGAGACCTGATTGATGATTCCGCAATATAGATACACATGCGATAACAGAACGAGGGGACGGGACATGCTGAGGGGGATCGGGATGGGTAATGCGAGTCCAGTGCGAGGGGAAGGAATGGGAACGACGCTGACTACGCCTCGCCCGCGTCCTCCGCCTCCATCGCCATCTTCTCCTCCGGATCGAGCCAGCTCTCCTCGACCGTATCCTTCACGCGGCGCACGTACTCCTTCATGTTCTCGCGGTACAGCTGCGCGGCCTCCGCATTCGCGGGGCTGTTCGGGTTCGGGTCGTGCAGTAGGCTCTGGATGCTCGTCAGGATCGCCGCGACGTCGTACGTCGGGCTCCAGCGGTTCTGCAGGATATCGAGGCACAGCTCCCCGTTCGCGTACACGTTCGGGTGGAACATCCGCGAGAGGAACTTGACCGTCGGCGGCTTGTTCGGGTACGACTCGTCGAATTGTAGTAGCAGCTTGAACGTCCCATCCTCGAACGGCGTGTCCGCTGAGCGCCCCTTCAGCTCGCACGTCTCACAAACAGCACAGGCAAACGCACCGGGCCCGAAGATCACCGCGTTCCAGAGCATGATGTTATCCGGGCACGGGCTGCCCGAGATCCCGCCTGGCGGGTCCGTCGACAGCCGCTTAAAGTCGCGGATCAGCCGCCGCCGGCAGTTGGTCGACTGGAGCACGCGTGTGTGAGCTCGTGCACGCGCTGTGATCACGGCGGGTCGCGTACCATGGTAGGAGGGCGGGCGGGATGGGGCGGACGGGGGAGAGGTAGGGGTGGGTGGACAAGGCGCGTGGAGGCGCCACACGAGCTGAAAGAGGGCAAGGGACGAGAGGCGCCGGACGTACTTGTTCTCCTCTCCCTTTCTCCTCTTTGGGATCTACTGCGTTCACATGTGTGACGCCGACGGTCATCTGATCTCTCTGCCGTAGACGAGACAAGTGGTAAAGGGCACACTACCAAGATGATGATTGATGGAGGCCTTCAGCCTCCGATCTTTCGTTGGGTCAGCACCAGCATTCGGACGGAGTCTGAGACGACGCTTCCTTCAGTGTACCTACTCCTGAGATACACTAAGCGCATCACCAACTCAAACCGTGGCTCGTAGACCGACACGCGAGCTAGCGAGAAGGTGGCCGCCAACGTCGGCATCATCCTCACTTGGGACTGGTCTGCCTCGCTCGCTCTTACTTCCAATCACCCGACGAGCGCACTTGTACTGGCGATGACATCTGACGCGATACACAGTGATACAACAGGACGCGTTATGCTCCCATGTGAATGAAAGTCGCCCAGTTCTCCGGTGAGCCTCCTTTTGCTCGTAGCGCACTGACCGCGTCGTCGAGTGCATACGCAATCTTGTCAGCATCAATAATTTCTCCTTCGAAGAGCCGCTTGTAGAAGTGTCTGGCAACGAAAGGGCCATCTTCATCGTTCATTGCCCTATTTTTATCAGCTCGAAGCTCTCCCGCCTGTCCATTGACAACTCACCACATCGTCGCAGCAACACTCTTGTAACCTGCAAACAGCATTGCCGCCGCCAGGTGAACGGCCTCGTCAGCATGCTTCCGATCCCCCTTTGCTGTTGCGCATGCACTGAGGAATGCGAAAAACGGGTCCTCCAGCTGTACCTCCATCAGGTCTGAGACGCTCAGACCGCCGTTTCTCAGGCAGAATCGGCTCTTGTGTGGCCCGGTTTCATCCTGTATGCCATGACATGCAAGGTGCGCCATCTGGCACGACGGAAGCTCCGACAAAACCTGGGCTGTCGTGACGTCGCTCGAGTCGAGGTTGCCCGCAGATGAGGCTCCTGCTGCCGTGACCAGGTCGACGACGGAGTCGACCTCGGATCTAACAAATCGAAGAGTCGATAGGCTGGGGTCTAAAGCACGTTCGACGGCGATAGCTAGGAGCTTGATGTCTTGAGGAGCATATGAAGTTGTGCCCTTTCGTGATTGGATGAGCGCTGTGAGCGTGGGTGTGTATGACGAGACCACATAATCCGAGCAGCACTCTTGGTTCGAGCCTTCGTAGATCCCGGCCGCATGCAAGGGAACGAGCGTCAAGTCACCTGTAGGGCACCAGTGAACGCGAGGGCGGACGCTGCCTTGCGCCTTCTATACAGAGCAATCAATCAAGTGCTCGGATATGAGCTTGAGAAAGATGCTCACGGAGAGTCCGAGCTCTTGTAAGACTGGCTTGACGAGGAGCTTCCATAGCTTGGCAAGCGGAGTGTAAGGCGTTCGTTTCGATATATGCATACTACCACGCTCAGCAGCAGATAGCGGAGATCCACGAGCAACGGGAGCTGAACCATGCAGAGTCACAGTGTGAATATTCGACTTCTTCAGTTCGGGGATGGAGAGGTAATGCAGCGGCTTCTCGCCAGCCCTGATGATCACTGCGTGACACGAATCTTGATCTGCAACGAGCACAACCACCGGGTTACTGGCAGCTACACTCAGCAGCGTGTTCGCATCTGGCCCGCGCATGAAGTCGCTCATTCCGTCAAGCGAGCGGATCTCGTCGATAACCATCTGCAGCTGATTGCGTTGAGAATAGAGCGTGTTGTGATCAGATATTGGGCGGGTGTGGATGCTCAGCAAGTCATTATAACCGGCGCCATTGATCAGGTGACGGATCCTATCGGCGTGTTCTGATGGGACACCTTCGAGGTCAGGACGACGCATGTGAAGCATATGGGACCAAATTACACCTCTCGCACGCTCAAGCAGCTGTATTGCAGTGGGAAGCTGGTCCAGATGAAGGGCCAGTGTGAAGGCAGCAAGACCCAGGTCACTTCCACAGTACGTGCGTGCGAGTTGAGCTGATGTTTCGAGCGCAAAGCTTGCGGCAAGGGTGACGACATCTAAGGCACGGTCATACAACTTGAGCAGAGTGTGCTTTTGCTGAAGCGAGAGGAGAGTGAAGTCCACCCCAAGGAGGGCGGGTACAGCGCGATTTAGCAAATTGTTGATGCCATCGTATGAGGTAGCATTGAACACATGCCCAAAGTGGCCAAGAACAACCTCCCATTGATCGCCAGCAAGCTCTGCTAGTGATAGGTGGTGCCGCCAACGACACGGATGTTCAGGAAGGAGTAGCACAAGTGCCTCCTGCTGGAGCTCGATGGCACGGTCAAGCAGCGCAGTGTTGCCCGTCTGGTTGTACCATGTCTTGAGCATGTTGCCAAGATTCCCACATGAGTAATGTCGATCTGGATGATCGACCGGACGCAGTTCCAGCGCCTCCTGCTGGAGCCCGATGGCATGGTGTAGCAGTGCCCTATTGCCCGTCTGGTTGTGGCATGTTGCTAGCGAGGCGGCAAGGTTCCCACACCACTTCGCTCGATCTGGATGACCATCTGGACACAGATCCAAAGCCTTCTCCTGGAGCTTGATGGCAAAGTCAAGCGGTGCAATGTCACCCGTTTGCTCGTAGCGTGTTTTGAATGAGTTGGCAAGATTCCCACACACCATTGCTCGACTTGGATGACCAACCGGGCACAGATCCAGTGCCTCCTGCCCAAGCTCAATGGCACGGTCTAGCAGCGCACTGTCGCCTGTCCGGTGGTGGCGTGTAAGGAGTACGGTGGCAAGATTCCCACACGAGTCATGTCGATCTGCATGACCAACCGGCCGCAGGTCCAATGCCATCTGCTGGAACTTGATGGCGCGATCAAGCATATCACTGTCCCCTGTATGCTGATAACGTGTTGCGAAGAAGTTGGCAAGATTCCCACATGGCACTGCTCGATCTGGATCACCGACTGGAAGCAGATCCAGTCCCTCCTGCTCGAGCTCGATGGCACGGTCTAGGAGTGCACTGTCCCCCGTTTGGTTGTAGCGTGCTATGAGCGAGACGGCAAGATTTCCACACGACATTGCTCGAAAGGGATGGCCGATAGGATATCGATCCAATACCTCCTGCTCAAGTTCAACGCATGCAGCCCATGCTAGCTCGTTGTCACGAGATTCCCAATAGACCCGAAGCTGTGATGCCAGAAGCATGCATGACCATACATATCCCGATGAATCGGTCGGACGAGAAAAGTGGGTGGAAATGAGAAGAACAAGCTTTTTCTGATTGTCCGAGTCCTTACGCGTCGCGTCGTTATCAGCGATCTGGGCGGCGAGTGCACGCTCCATCTTGCGCAGCGCGCTCTCTGCATCATGCCCAGAGCTGTGCTTGGAGTGGACCTGATTCTCTTCGAGCAAGGAATCAGCCTTGGCTTTCAGTCGGCCGACCTCTCTGAGACGATCCAGCATGGACATAGTGGGAAGAAAGAGAGAGAGGGAAAACGAGGCGGTCCACACGTAGATCGATCATGATAAAGGCTGGAGGCAGTAACGGGAGTGGCTGAGCTCACAGCCTTGCTTATTATTAGCACTACGAGCAGCACATATGCCTTGTTCTGTCATCTGCGAGCAAAGGTGTACCATACTCCAGGCGACGTCAAAGCTCCTCCGTCCCTATGCTATCCTCCTCCCCCTCTTCTTCTCCATCACAAGCGCCCCTTCCCCCTCGCCCTCTCAACCTTTCCCCCATGCGCCCACCGCCTCCCCATACACTTCCGCGCCCCCTTATACACAGCCCCGAACCGCACCGCCTCCGCACCACCTCCGCACAGAACCTTCCCTTCCTCGCGCGCTCAGTCAAATTCCTGACGTCGAGGATCGCTTCTAGCACGGCGAGGTTGCGTGCTGCGAGGAGCGCGTGCTCCGACTTCTCGTGCGTGTGCAGGAGATAGTGCACACGGGCGCGAATCGTGGGACTGGCCGAGCGCGCGCATCCGTGCGCAAACGGCGCGCACGCGCCCACGTACAGGTTGCGCCCCACCGTCCTCTTCCCGCTTGTCATGAGTGCGGGGAGGATAACGTCGAGCGCGACGCCGATGTCGGCTGCACGCTGCGCCCACCGTGCGACGACAAGATTTATGCCGACGCGGGCGATGAGCCCGAGGTCCTTTTGCGGCGGGCGTGCGGAGTGGACGATGCGAGCTTAGAAATGGGAAGGGTGTAGAGTAAGGCGTGCAGGAGTGGGACGAGCGTGGTCAAAGGGATCGGCGTCGAGGTCAGATCCCGTGCGAACTGGCCCGGCCCGAGGGTGGACGTGGATGATGCCGAGGATGCCGACGACGCACGCGTGCCCGTACGAAGTGGATTGTGCGTGGCTTGGTCGTTGACATAACATCAAGGGACGTGTGCAGGAGAAACGCTATCAGCGGCGAGGTCGACGTGAGGTATGGCATGAGTTTGGCCGACCGGAAGGTGACGCGAACGGGGGGTACGGGTGATGTAGGGGTGCAGGAAGAGGTCGTCGTCAACACCAGTTGGATTCGTTGCTCGGTTCTGCTCTAGAGAAAGGATGAGTGACGGAGAGGTGGGAAAGCGAGGGCGGACGGGCCTTCTGGATGCCGCGCACCCTCGTCGCGTTTCATTGCCTCATATGAGTTCGCGGGCAGCATGCGCACGTCCGCAGCGTCACACAGGCTCAATTTCAGCACGCTCCGGAGTAACTCCGGACAGGCCATCCAGCCGGGCGCGCTATCGGGAGCGGCAGCCGGCGGTCCCGTCCGTCGACAGCCGCTCAAGGTCGCGAATCAGCCGCCGACGGCATCGGGTGAACTGGCATGCTTGCTCGAGCGTTCCGCGCGCGCTATCGTAGCATCAGGGGGCGTACTGAGGGCGCGGAGCGGAAGGGCCGGCGGAGGTGAACGGCCAGGATGCGCGGCGAGCGGCACTCGGTCGCCTGCTCTCCTCCTCCTCGAGCTCTCCTCCTCCTCGAGATCTACTGTGCTCGCTAAGTTCACGTTTCTAAACATCTGCCTCTTCTATCGCATATGTCCACTTCCCCAATGTCTACTTCCCGCCGAACAGTGTAACTGTAAGGCTTGACGGCGAAACTCGCTGAAGGCCTCGGCTTCCACCAGTCGACGCAAGGAAATTCAACGATTCCGCGTATGTCAGGCGCACGTTGCCTCTATCTTCGAGAACCTCTGTCGTACTTCTTAATACAACCAAAACAGTCACATGCGCTATGCTCCCATGTGAATGAAGGTCGCCCAGCGCTCAGGGGATGCTCCCTTCGCCCGTAGCGCACCGACTGCGTGGTCGAGCGCATACGCGACTGCATCGGCGTCGATGCGTCCTCCTTCGAAGAGTCGCTCGTAGAAGTGGTTCGCGACAAAGGGGCCATCCTCGTCGTTCATTGTCCTACGCGTCCCTCAGCTCTAGGCTCTCTCTGGTCTATCACATGCTAACTCACCACATCGTCGCCACAACGCTCTTGTACCCGGCAAACAACATCGCCGCCGCTAGATGAACAGCCTCGTCGGTGTGCACACGGTCCCCTTTCGCCGTCGCGCATGCGCTGAGGAATGCAATGAAGGGGTCCTTCAGCTCAATTCCCATCAGATCCGAGACGGTTAGACTGCCATCGCTCAAACAGAATCGACTTTTGTGTGGTTCCAAGTCATCCTGGATGCCATGGCATGCGATATGGACGATGTTGCATGACTGGAGTGCCGAGAGGACCTGAGCGGTGGTGGATCTGGCTGCGCCAACGGTACCGACAGATGAGGCTCCTGCTGATGTGACAAGGTCGATGACGGTGTCGACCTCGGATTGAACACACCGAAGAGGAGGCACGCCGACTTCGGAGGCGTGCTGAACCGCTACTGCCAGAAGCCTGATGTCTTGAGGACCATAGGAGGTCGTGTCCTTTTGAGCTTGGTTGAGCACAGTGAGTGTTGGTGTATATGATGAGACGACATAGTCCGAGCAGCACTCTTGGCTTCCGCCCTCGTAGATCCCTGCCGCATGCACGGGCACACGCGTGAAAGATCCTGTGGGACACCAGTGGATTCGAGGACGAGTGCGACCTGTGGTCTTCTGCGTGTCATGGTTAGTACATTATCTAGAGCGAGACCCATTGAAAGAACTCACAACGAGTCCTAGATGCTGAACTACGGGCCTGACAATCGTCCGCCATAGCTGTGCAAGCGAGTCGAGGGGCGAGCCCTTGGAGATATACATACCTCGCTCATCAATATTCGCCGCAGCTCCGCGCTGTCGAGGAGCTCGCCCTTGAAGTGACCAGGCTTGAAGCTTTGGATTGTTGATATCGGGAAGTGGGAGGTAGCTCAGAAGAGTCTTCTCGCCTCCCGTGAGGATGATAGCGAAACTCAAGCGCCCACCTGCAGCCAGCACTACAACCGGATTCTTCGCAGCTACACTCAGCAGCATCTGGATGCTTGGGCCCCGCATGAATTCACTCATCTCAGGCAACGCGCGGATCCGGTCGATGACTGTCTGCAGCTGGTTGCGTTGTGCGTAAAGTGTGTGGTCATGGGTCATGGGAGGTACACGCATCCTTGCGCTGCCAAGGAGGCGGCGTATTAGATCAGCATATTTGTCAGGGACACCAGCGAGGTCAGGGTGCCGCATGTGAAGCATCTGCGCCTATATAATGCCCCGTGCGCTGTCAAGCAGTTGCAATGCGCCCGATGGCTGTTGTAGGTGGAGAGCCAGCGCAAAGGCGGCCGGGCCCAACGCCCGCCCACGGCGGGTGCTTTGTAGTTGCGTCGATGTTTGGAGTGCAAAGTTCGCGGCGAGGGTAGTGAGATTTAGAGCGCTGATATGCAAACACAACAGCCGCTGCTTCTGCTGCTGCGACAAGGGACCCGGATTAATCTCTAGGAGAGTGGGGACTGCAATCTCCAGTACGGCATTGACGTCGTCGTACGAATGGGCGCTGAATACGTGATCAAGGTAGCCGAGTGTCACGTCCCAGGAGGGGCCGCCCGGCGACAGCTGTCTTAGAATGGGCAATGCAAGTCGGTGGTAATGTCTCCATCGGGTCGGATCATTAGGTGAGCCCGTGGCGAGGGCTTCTTCACTCAGCTGACGGGCACGGTACAGCAGAGCTCGGTCTTTTGTCTGGTTATAACACGTCATGAGTGTCATGGCTTGATTCCCACAAGCCGCCGCCCGATCTGGATGGCCCGCAGGACAAAGATCAAGGGCCTCCTGTCCAAGCACTATGGCACGATCTAGGTGCGCACTATCGCCAGTTTTCTGGTATTGTGTCTTGAGCGCAACAGCAAGGGTCCCACAGGTGACCCTTCGCTCAGGATGGCCACTGGGGCACAGATCTAGCGCCTCCTGACCAAGCTTTATGATCCGCTCTAGGAGTTCCCTATCGCCTGTCTGCCGGTGGCGCATCTGAAACAAAGCGGCAAGGTTCCCACACCACACTCTTCGATCAGGACTGTCAATGGGGCACAGATCCAGTGCCTCCTGCTGGAGCTCGATAGCACGCTCGAACAGTATACTGTCGCCTGTCTGCTCGTAACGGGACTTGAGCGACATGGCAAGGTTTCCACACCTCGTCGCTCGATCTGGATGACCCACAGGACGCAGATCCAGGGCTTCCTGCGCGAGCATGACAACACGGTCCAACAGGTCGCCATCACCCGTGAGCTCGTAGCGTGCACTGAGCGAGACAGCAAGGTTACCACATGAGATCGCTCGATCTGGATGGCCAACGGGGCGTAGACTCAGTGCCTCCTGCTCGAGCTCGCTGCACGCCGCGAGCGCGAGCTCGTGGCCGCGAGTTGTCCAGTAGGACCACAGCCTGGCGGACATTTCAGTGCATAATTTCGCGTGGTCCTTAGAGCTAGTGCGGGAAGATAGATGATTGCGGATGAGGAGAAGAACTGCTCGATCCTCCTGGCGCACCGCCTTGCCATTGGAGAGGCGTGCACTGAGTTCGTGCTCCAGACGTCTCAATGCGCCCCCCTTGAGTCCGGGGGTCGTATGGGTGCCAGCATTGCCATGCCCGAGAGCAAGACCGGCCATGGAGATAGCGTAGACAAGCTTTGAGACGACTGTGAACGAAGTGGGACAAAGTGGAACGAAAGAGAGGAGGACGTGGGCGCTTGTCCGGTGGAAGGTTGCTGTACCCTCACAGCTTTGCCGGCGCTTGCGGCTGGACGGACGCGAAGGGCACGTTCGGCGTCTGATGTTCACAAGACATGGTCTAAACAACATCACACGTCCACTGTCGCCAACATATCCTCCTTCTCTGCGCATCCTCCTTCTCTGCGCATCCTCCTTCTCTGCACATCCTCCCTCCCCAACCTTCCCTTCTCTCTGACTCCTTCTACTCCCGCACCACCCTCCTCATACACCTACCCAAACCTCGCCACCTCCACCCGGAGCCCCTCCGCCTCCTCGCGCTCAATCCAGTTCTCGACGCCGGCAAGGAACGCCTCCAGCACTGCGAGGTCATGCGCATTCGCCGAGAGACCTCGTGCGTCATGCGGGGCGATTCCTTCCTCTGGAGCGCCGACCACTCGGGCGCGTAGGTAGGGCACGTGCATCTATTTGCGACCAGCGCAAAGCTGCGCATGCGCACCCTCGTGCAGGTTGGACCTACCACCCTCCACGCTAATCATGACTGTGGGGAAGACAACGTTGAACGTGTTGCATCCCACCACACCTGAGCCGATGCGTGTGCTGAGCCCGAGGATCTTGTGTACGGAGCGGACGATGCGAGCTTTGAAAGCTGAGAGGGGGAAAGCGAGGCGGGCAGGAGTGGTACGTGCGTGGTCAAAGGGATCGGCGTCGAGGTCAGATCCCGTGCGAACTGACCCGGCCCGAGGGTAGACGTTGACGATGCCGAGGATGCCGGCAACGCACATGTGCCCGTACATAGTGGATGATACATGGCTTGGTGGTCGGTCTAGTATCGAGTGACGCGCGCAGGAGGAACATGATCAGCGGCGAGGTCGACGTGAGGTGAGGCTCGAGTTTGGCCGGCCAGAAGGCGACGCGAACGAGGATACGGGTAATGTAGGTGGAGTTTCGGCGTACACGGCTAGCCAGAGTGGTATGAGGTGGGGCCCACGTCCCGCGTCTCCTTCATCGAGGTCTCGCAACGGTGCAGGCCCTCCAAGGAGGCCGCGGGCTCGCGCTGCCCGCATATGCACGAGCACGGGTACGAGGTGCGTGAAGCGATCGTGGTCAACATCAGGTGTATCCATTGATCAGGCCTGCCCAAGAGAAAGCATTAGTGAGGGAGAGGAGGGGAAGAGAGGGCGGGCGGACCTTCTGGATGTCGCGCATGCACGCCAGGGCAGGTTCGCACGTCCGCGGGGCCACACAGGCTCAGTACCACCACGCTCTGCTCTGACACGAGGCCGAGGAGGTCGTACAGCGCCCGAGCTCTGTCGCTCACAATCGAGAGCAGCGACCGGCGGTCCGGTCTGTCGGCAGCTACTTGAGGTCCCGGACCAGCATTGAGCCGCCGCGGGCAGTTGGTGAGTGTGCACCTGAGTGATCCCTGCGGGCTATCGCAGCATCAAGGTGTGTACCAAAGACGTCGAAAGTCAGGGTGGACAAAAGGCGCGTTCGTCGGGGTAGTCGAAACCAAGCGCCCGATCTCCATGCCCTTGCGCTCTCCTCACACCATGTCCACCCTCGCATTCACGCTCTCATCCCCAAGCGCACACTACGGCCCGCGCCTCGGCACCCTCGTCCTCTCGCGCGCCGACCTGCCCGACACGGCGGTGACGACGCGCACGCCCGCGCTGCTCACCTCGACCTCGCGCGGGCTCGTCCCGCACCTCCCGCGCGGACGCACGTCGGGCTGGGTGCACGTCCCCTTCGAGAGCTTGTAAGGTCCTGCCGTGTCTCCCCGCCGTGCTCATCGAGAGCGCAGTCTGGATCGGCGGCCGCCGCTCCCGACGGTGACCGACGCGGCGCGCCCGATGCACGCGCTCCTCGGCTTCGCGCCTGAACGCAGCGTGGTGCTGCTGAGCCTGCGCGACCCCGCAGATGTACGGATCATGCCCGCGAACCCGCCCGACGCGATGAACGCGACGTGCGTGCGCGGCATCCAGAGGGTGCGTCTGTCCCTCCCCATCTGCCTACCGTCCTCACTCGCGGCAGGTGACGCCGGCGCAATGGACGCAGCTCGCACTCGCGACGCGTCCCGACGTCGTTCTCGCGCTCTCGGATACGCCACATACGCCATCCCCGCATTCGGCGCGGCGCACCGCCAAGGCCGTCGAGCGCTCGCTCGCATGGGCCGCCGCGCTCGTCCCGCACGCGTCGGCACCCGTATTCGTGCACATGGCCGGCGGCGCAGGCGAGCGCGCGCGCGCCGCGTTCGCGGCGGGCCTCGTCGAGCGCCTGTGGAACCGCGAGGCGGAGGCAATCGCGCCGCTCAAGTGCATCGACGAGGGCGTCGCGGGGTACGTGTTCGACCTCGTCCCGCTGCGGATGGCCGTGCACGCCGAGAGTACACCTGCGTCGCCGGCACCCTCAACATCTTCAACGTCCACCCTTGGCCCAGGCAAGTTCGCGCCGGACCTGACGTCCCCGCCGATCGCCCTGCCCACGCTCGTCGCGCTGCTCCACACCTCGCTCGCGCCCCTCCCCGCGGACAAGCCCCGCGTCGTGCACTCCGCGCGCTCGCCGCACGAGATCCTCGGGCTCATCGCGCACGTCGGCGTCGACCTGTTCGACGGCTGGTGGGCGCAGCGCGCGGCCGACATCGGCGTCGCGCTCGACTTTGTCTTCCCCGCGCCCGCCGACAGCGCAAGCAGGGCGGTGGCGCACAACTTGTACGCGGGCGTGTATGCACACGATTTTGCCCCGTTTGCAAGGGGCTGCGCGTGCACGGCGTGCGCACCTCCGCCACCGGCCCGCGTGCTCTCGCATAGCAGGCTCGACCCGCCGCCGGAGAAGAAGAGGCAGGTGCCGGCGAGCCGCGCGTATGTGCACCACCTCCTGCATACGCACGAGATGTCGGCGCATGCGCTCCTCGCGGCGCATAACCTCGCCGTGCTGGAGGCGTTCCTCGCCGGCGTGCGGGATGTGATAGAGGGAGCGGGGGCGGAGGGGTTCCGGGCCGAGGTGGACCGGTTTGGGGAGGTGTATGAGGAGGGGGCGGAGGTGTATGCGGAGGCGGTGGGGCAGTGGGATGAGGTTGAGCGGGCGAGAGGGAAGGGGCGGTTGGGGAGGGAGAAGGGGGGTGGGGAGGGAAACGAGTCGGTGGAGTTGTGAGGTTGCGGGAGATCTGCGAGGTCGAGATGGGCTTGTGGTGTCGCTTAGAGTGTAGTGTGACTTTTGTCTCACTGACCCAACGTGTTCTATCCGCCGCCCGCATCCATAGTCCTAGGCGCCGCAGCGGCTGTGTGCCAGTGACAAAACGTTCTGGCGCCCACTTGCACATAAGCTTGCACGAAGGAAGGACAAGGTTTGGCCGTCGAAATATCTGCAGTTGAGACTTTGCCAAACTCGTACTCGAGCCCGCAGTAGAAGAAGCACCATGAAGGCGTCATATCCAATCTCAGTATGGGAACTGATTACGTGATCGCTTACTCACGCTCTTGGCGTTCTGATGTCTCCTAAGATTAGTGAGCCTGATTGCGTGCTCTTGGATATAAAACCGGGCGTATGTCTGACCTCGAAGAGAGCATCAGATACTACATACTCCCATCTCCCTTGGAGTACCCCTTTCCGCCGCCTAATTTTCCTCACCTGGATTATACCGCTTGATCATGTCCCCAACTGTCTATCTCGGTATTTCATTCTTGCTCCCCCTCAGCCGCTCAATGTGATCACTGACGAAGCGAACTGTTACAGTGACCGGCGCCAGCCGCGGTATTGGATTCTCATTGGTCCAACAGCTCTCGACCAGGCCCGACACCATTGTCTTCGCCAGCGTCCGGTCCCTTCCCCTCGCAGCCGACAGCCAGCTTCAGACGCTCGCCAGCCAGCTCCCTGAAAAAGTGATCCCGATCGAAATCAACTCGGCGAACGAAGTAGATAACGCTGCTGCCGCTGCCGTGATCAAGGCGAAAGTCGGCAAGCTCGATGTTCTCATTGCCAATGCCGGTGAGTCCAGGCCCCCTCAGCGTTGCATAACTCACAGCTAACATCCACTAGGCGTCTACTCCGGAGCCACATCCACCGCCAGCCTCGAGCCGTCCACTCTGCGATCCGACTTCGAGACCAACACGATCGGCCCCATTGTCCTCTTCAAAGCCTTCTCCGCTCTGCTCCAGGCGGCCGCCAAGGCCTCTCCGGGGTCCGCCAAGTTCCTAGCTGTGTCGACGGCCGTGGCGTCGATCAACGATATGCTACCATACCCGGTCAACAGCTATGGCGCTAGCAAGGCGGCTCTGAACTTCCTCGTCAAGAAGATCGACGGGGAGTTCCCTGATATCATCTCGTTCCCGCTCAAGCGAGTTTCAAATGTCCTTGCAGCTGCATTGAGAACAGAGCTAACATGACTCTAGTCCCGGCCTAGTGTCGACCGACATGGGCCACACTGCTGCAGCAGGCTTCGGCACCACTACAGAGGCGCTT
>LCTX01000350.1:61847-105029 GCA_002233555.1 Limonomyces culmigenus | reverse complement strand
CGTCGTGTTGCAAAAAGCCAGTCAGTAGCATGTGGCATCTGCAACCGCCAAAGTCCTGAGACTAGCCTGCAGCCAAGCCTCTCAACTGCGGTCTCGTCCTGTACCCGAACCCGGCTGTGCTGGACGTATTCGGCCCCATGCAATTCCTGAACGACGCGTCGTGGTCGCACCCCATGAACCTCCACATCATCGCGTCGACGATGGACCCGATCACCACACAGCCGCTCCGTGTCTTTGGCGACATGGGCGTCACCGTACGTCTCCCTCTCTCTTCCTCTTGCGACCCAGCTCAGATATTTCCCAGGTCGGCTCGAACTTCAGCCAGCACATCATGCCCACGCACACATTCGCGAATCCACCAAAGGACTTAGACGTGCTGCTCGTGCCCGGCGGGCAGGGCAGCCTCGTCCTGCCGCTGGACGACGCCGTCGCCTACATCCGCGCGGTCTACCCGCGCCTCAAGTACATCTTCTCCGTCTGCACGGGCTCGACGCTCCTCGCGCGCGCGGGGATCCTCGACGGGAAGCGCGCGACGACGAACAAGTCGAATTGGGCATGGGCGACCGCAACGGGCCCGAAGGTGAACTGGGTGCCCGTCGCGCGCTGGGTGCAGGACGGTTCGTCGGCGCCGCCCATCCCTTGCGCTCTACTTGTGCTTACTTGACTATGGCGGCGCAGGGAACATCTGGACGACGTCCGGCGTCGCGGCCGGGATGGACGGCATGCTCGCGCTCCTCGCGCACATTTACGGCGAGGACTGGGCGACGAGCGAGGCGAACGGCGCCGAGTACGACTGGCACAAGAACGCGACGTGGGACCCGTTCTCGGAGATGTTCAACGTGACCAGTATCTAGCGAAGGTGACCTCGCATGTACAAGGGTCCGACCCGCGACTACATCCGCGTCATTCGATGATTTCTCTTCGTTAGTAGTTCGGATTGTTTTGAGAATGTGCACATGTGTAGCCTGTACGAATGTTAGGATGGGATCAGACCCTGTGATCAGGACAGGTCCTTGGATCGGTACAAGTGCCTTGTTCAAGGTGAGGGATAGATTGCCCACAGGCTCGGTAAGATGGGCATCTAAACAGTTGTGATACGTGGTACCTTGTGGTCACCGATCACCTCCGACCTCGTTTCGAAGCCTCGATCTGACCTTGGTTGACGAACAGTGGATGTCACTGGTAGCGGTACTTTTCCTTTGAGTGTCCCGGCATCATCGAGATCAAGAAATGCAGGTTCTATTCCGATGGCAAGCATCGCGGTGGCATGTAAGACAGGACCGGACTGGCCGGGAGATCAACTCGGTGGTGGAACGCCCGATCGCAGAGCGGGCGGGGTACAAGTACAGAGAAAGAGCGTGGTGTGGATGCACAGACAGAATCAAATCAGGCGGACACATTGTCCCTGCACTCATCGTCAGCCCTCGCCCACGAAAAGCGGACATCACGCACGCGAAGAAGCCGACGACGTTCCCCTGCGGGAAGTACTCGCACACATGGAACGGCGTCGCGCCGTACTCCACGGGGAAGATGCTCCCCGCCTTGCAGCTCACAACCGCGCACCCGAGCTGCGTCGTGCCCTTCCACACGGCCTGGGTGTAGTGCGACGCCTGCGGGCTGCTCGCGTTGTAGCTCCCTGCACCCCAATCAGCTCCCTCCTCCCCATCTCAATCGTAGAAAGACGCACCGCGCTCGGCCGTCCACGACGCGACCGCCTGCGCGGGGCTCTCATTTGTCCCCGCAGCGAGGTTCTCGCCGTACGGCCCGAGCGCGCCCCCCGAGTGCGCGAACTCGCACTTCTGCGCCCACGACGCCGCCGCGCGAAAGAGCGTGCCGTTCCAGCGCAGCGGCGCGGCGCCGACCTGTGCGCGCACGGCGTTGTGCGCGGCGAGGTACGCGCGCCGGTCGCGCGGCGCGGTCGCGAGCGCGAGCGTGCAGAATGCGAGTACGAGGAGGAGCAGGGCGCGGATCATGTTTTTTTGGTGAAGGAGTGTGGGGGTGGAACAACGATCGGGACAGAGACAGAGATAGGGTCGGAGATGGACGCGTGGGCCAACACACGCCCGCGTTACTTATAGCGCGGATCACGGCGAACCATGGGAGCGGCGGCGGCAATGCCGAGAAGCGTGCGCGCGGCGCGCGAAGTCGAGATGGCGACGCGAAAGCTTGCGCGTTGTCCTGGACACGGACGCGTGAGTGTGGTCGAGGTCTCGACGAAGGGCGCGGCGCGCCGGGCGGGCCGGAAGTCCGCAGCTAACTGCTTGGGGGCTTAGGTGCCGCCACGTCGGTTACACCCACAACGGGCCATCCATCACACAGAGATGTTGATATGCGACATGTGCGATGAATGTGTGAACATGATCAAGAGGACACAGACGAGAGCGGCTGGCTCGGAAACGGAGGCGAGAAGGCGCACACGCGGTCACGTGCGACGCGGAGCTTGTTCTCTTTCCTCCATTCCTCTGTCCCGTCCAGCAACGTCTACAATCCGAGGCTTTGTGAATATTTGTGAGCACTGAGCCACCTAAACCCATCCTCCGAATCTCTCAGAATATAATGCAATTACTGATGACGTCGAATATCCTCCGATGATGTCATCCGCCGTGGCCAGCCCAGCCGCGCGTGCTCAGGCGATGACGACACGACGATTCGATGGATGATAAGAGCGATTTCGCCGCCTCGCGTTTCCTCCCAGACCTCCTCCCGCTCACACGATCTCCTAAGCGAACGACCACTTTCACGACCTGCAAGCCCTTAACGACACGACCCAACCACCCCAACCAACCATGTCCTCCCTCCCGCCTCTGCAGCCGAGCACGCCCGCGAACGAGTGGGGCTCGACGACGCTGAGCGAGATGGACGAGCGCGCAAAGGCCGACGCCGCTTCCTCGGGCGCGCTCCTCACCGCCGTGCCCGGCCAGACGCCCGCCGCCGCGCAGGCCCCCGTGGCCGCGGCGCCGGTGCCGATGTACGACCCGATGGCGGCAACGGCGCCCTCGACGTCGGCGCACACCGCGATCCCGCAGACGACGACCGCGATCCCGGCGCCGAACGCGAACGCGAACGCGGGCGTCCTCCCGCCGACGCACGACGCCGTCCTCCCGGCGACCGGCCCGATCCTCCCCGCGGGCGGCGTGCCCCCGACGGCGGTCCCGATCGAGGGCACGATGCCGAGCGCAGGCGCGATCCTGCCGACGACGCACTCGACCATCGCATCCACACCCGTAGCGCCGGCCGCGTCGACGGTGACTGGCCTGGACCGCTACAACGAGGCGGGCCAGACTGCCGCGCCGGCGCAGACGCCCGGGCTCGACATCCCGGGCGCGTTCCCGACATCGATCGCGGAGCTGCAGTCGACCGAGGCCGCGCGCCAGGCGCAGGCCGCGCTCGCCGTCGCGCAGGAGAAGGCTACCATCGGCGCGAACATCGCCGCCGACAAGGCCACCGCCGGCGCGCAGATTGCGAGCCAGAAGGCGTCCGAGGGCGCCGCCGTCGCGTACGCCGCGGCGTCGCAGGGCTTTGCGTCCGCGCTCAGCAGCGCGGCGCAGTACCTCCCGCAGTCGCTCAAGGAGAAGGCTGCTCCGTACCTCCGTGAGTCTCTGCGCTGCGACGTCGACGCACCGATTCTGACCCTCTGTGCAGCCGAGGGCACCTCCGTCACGGCCAACGCGTCCCACCACGACACCGTGCACGCAACGTCGTACCCCTCGACAGAGCTTCGCGGCGCCGTGCCCGGCGAGTCCTCGGGCGGCGTCGGTGCGCTCCCCGGCTCGGCGCTCGAGACGGGTGTCGCGATGCCCGAGAAGCTAATCAACCCGGAGCCGCTGCCGCCCACGCTCGCTGAGCGCGCGGGCGCGTACGTCCCGGACTCGGTCAAGGCGGCTGCTGAGCCGTACCTGCGTGAGTGATGTGTTTCGCTGCAGCCTGCAGAGGACTGACCCGTCACTCTCAGCCGCTGCCGTCGGCGCGACCGTCTCCGCCTCGGAGCACGACCGCACGCACCCGACCTCCTTGCCGTCGACCGAGCTCACGGGCGCTGGGACTGAGAGCGTCGGTGGCGCAGGTGCGCTCCCCGGCACGGTCGGCGAAACGAACGTCGCCGAGCCCGCCGCGCTGCTCGACCGCCCCACAGGCACCGTCACGCAACCGACGATCGCCGAGCGCGCAGGCGCATACGTTCCCGAGTCCGTGAAGGCGTACGTCCCCGCGGGGCTCGCCGCGTCCGTGCTCGGCGCGGGCGTTGTTGCGTCCGAGCACGACCGCGAGCACGCGGCGTCGATGCCGAGCGCGGAGCTTACCGGCGCCGGCTCCGAGCGCGTCGGCGGCGCGGGCGCGCTCCCCGGCACCGTCGGCGAGAGCGGCGTCGCGGTCGTGCCCGACGAGCGTGTCGGCGAGCAGACGCCCACGCTCGCGGGCCGCATGGCGAACGCGCGTGACGCCGCGGTTGGCGGTGCGGCTGCGGCTGCTGCCGCCGTTTCGCACGGCACCAACCAGATCCGCGAGACCGTCGGTAGGTTCCCGTGCTTGTTGACATCGTACATGTACTGACGAGGGCGTAAGCCCCGGGCTCGACCGTGACCACCACCGCCGCGGCCCCGCACGACACGATGAGCCTCCCGACCGCGGAGACCGAGGGCATCCGCGCGGGCGAGTCGACCGGCGGCGTCGGCGCGCTCCCGGGCTCGATCAACGAGACGGGCATCGCCGTCCTCCCCGAGGAGGCGCACCCCACCTCGACCTCGACGGCACCCGCGACGGAGAACACGCCGGCCCCGTACGGCGCGACCGAGCACAAGTCGACCGAGGCCGCCGTCCTCGGCACGTCGGCGGCCGCGGCCGCGACCGCCATCGCGGCGGGCACGCACCACGCCACCGCGTCGGCGGACCGCCACCCTGAGGCTGCGCCCACCGCGTCGACGACGCCCGCGCCGGCTGCGCTCGAGAAGCCGCTCCCGGGCACGACCCCGGCCGCAACCGAGTCTTCGACCGCTCACACGACTGAGCCGTCCACTGCGACCCCAGCCGCCACGACTGACTCGGTGAGTCCGCCACTCCACATCCCCACGGTCAGCGACGACGCCGGCGTGGAGCGTGCGCGCACGTCTGCGCCCGGCATGAGTGCGGCCCGGCGCGACATCATCAGCCTCGGCGCGCGCGTGTACCCCGGCGCGGCGTTCGACGGCTCGCCGTGGACGCGCAGCCCGCACACGCTGCCCGCGGCGGACGTCCGGGACGCTGCGTACGGCGTCGTCCGCGTCCGTTCTGCCTGAGCCCGCGATCGTGAGCAGCTCGCTGACGACGCCCTCCCCCTGACAGACCGAGCACTCGGGCACCAAGGCCGCGCCGACCGCCGCACACCACGAGGACCACAGCTCGTACGGCGACAACTACCACCCTTCGCAGCTGCACCCGGCCGACGCGGACTACTCCGGCGTCTCGCTCGTCGACAAGCCCGGCGAGGACGGCAAGCCGACGGAGGGCTCGCTCAGCGCGTCCGCCGCGGCCGCGAACAGCGGCGACAGCGACAGCACCCCCGCGGGCCTGAAGGAGGGCGGCGACCGCAAGGTGCACGGCGGCGTGCCGGGCGACATTGGCGGCGGCACGATGCCCGTCGGCGACGAGCACGAGGGCGGGACGGACAGCCTTGACCTGAAGAACAAGTCCGGCCAGCATGACCGCACGGCGACCACCGCGACCACCGCGACGGACGCGTCGTCGACCGCGTCGCCGACGACCGGCAAGCCCAAGTTCATGGACAAGATCAAGGGCGAGATGAAGATCCTCTCGGGCAAGATCGGCCACAAGCCGGAGAAGGTCGAGGAGGGTCAGCGCCTCAAGACGGGCGGCGCCCCGCAGTGAGAATCGAATCGAATCATGGACCATGTGCATGTAGTGCCTGTATCAACACAACGTTTGCTTTGCCATCTGCTATCTGCTAGTTATCCTGCAGCCCCTCGACGTCGCTCTGCTCCGTCTGCGGCGCGAGCCGCCGCTTCGGCACGACGGCGCGCGTTGGCACGGGCGCGGCGACGAGCGACGCGAAGATGAGCGACATCTCGGCGTCCTGCGCAGCCAGCTGCGCGGCCGAGATCGCGGTTGGCTTGGGCTCCTAAGTTCTGTTTCAGTACTATGGAGAAGGGCAGAGAGAGCGAGAAAGGACCCACCGGCACCGCAGAGGAGGACGGCTCGGGCGTGCGCCGCACGAGCGGGTGCGCAGCGGACGCGGACGCGAGGAGGGCGAGTGCGAGCACGGCGCGCATCGGCAGGCAGGATTCGGGGCGCGCGAGCGACCCGGGCGTGGCCAGTCTTATACCAGCATCGGGTGCGGGGCGGGACAAAGGGGGAGGCTATTTGCGGGGCGGGATGGTCTGGGATGGACAGGGCGGGGATGACGTCGGCTAGCTGTCAGAGAGTTGGATGGGTGTTTGCTCGTTCATCCGTGCGTCAGCTTGGAGGCGTCGTGGGCGGGAGTGCTGGGGAGGGTGTGGGTGAGGTGGAAGAGTGATCGTGGGTGTTGGGGCTCGATGGTAGTTGTGGCGCCTCCTCCGCCGCGGCGAACCACGTGATCGCGTGGCCTGTTGTCTCGGACCCTCCACCGCGCTTCGGGTTTCGGCTCTCCAGTCGACCGCGCACATTCCTCGAGGCTGTCTGATCACCTGCTGCCCCGGATCTGGAGCAGAGTGCTGAAATGAGCTGTGTGGTCGACTCTCGGCCGAAGATGGCTGTCGCGCACGACGACGGCCTCCGCGAGAGCATCCGCAGCCTGTGAACGCAACGGGATGCTCTGCGCGGACAATTTTTGAGCATTGGCACACCGCTTGTCGACCGGTGTTGGGACAAATATAGAGCTCGTCTTTCGTTGGGTGCGAACAAGTCTCCAAATATGGACGCTGTGTGCTCGGCACAACTTGACAGACCTGCTGCGATTGGAAATTCTGGAACATCCAACTTCTACAAGATGGTGTGCAGTAATTTTGAATACTCGTGACATAGCCTGCGCCGCTGCGCTCGCCGACATCCCCATCCCAACCCTCCTCCCTTTGTGCTCCTCGGCGTTACATCATTACTGCCGATGCTGTGGGCGGGCTCCTGCATTATTTAATCCGCATCCTCCTCTGAGCCATAAAAGGCCGGCGTATGTGATGTGTCTCGCCAGCTCCTACAGCCCTTCACCTGACGGCCCTCCTCCCTACACCTCTCCCCTCGATTAATCCCAACCATGTTCCGCACGCTCGCCATCCTCGCCGTCGCCACCCTCGCGCTCGCCACACCCAAGACAAACACGCTCATCTCCGCCACGGACGAGCAGGCGTACCTGACCGCGCACAACACGATTCGCGCAAAGCACGGCGCCGTCGCACTCGTGTGGAACCAGACGCTCTCGAACGCCGCGGCCTCGTGGGCGCAGAAGTGCGTGTTCCAGCACTCGGGCGGCTCGCTCGGCCCGTACGGCGAGAACATCGCCGCGGGCACGAACGAGACGCCCGCGCAGGCGGTCGGCTCGTGGACGTCGGAAGAGAGTGCGTCCCCGCGTGCTCCCGCGCTGTGCCTGAGGCTGACGTGAACGCAGGCCAGTACAGCTCGTCCAGCCCGCAGCCGTCGCACTACACCCAGGTCGTGTGGAAGGGCTCGAAGCAGCTCGGCTGTGCGTACGTCAACTGCGCGGCGGGCACGATCTTCCCGGCCAAGTACGGACAGACACCTTTCCACATCTGCGAGTACTACCCCGCGGGTAACGTTATCGGCTACTTCCCGTACGTGCCCCTCTATATGAAACTCTTGCGCACGTGTCTGACGTTCGCCACAGTCAGAACGTACAATAGATGGGATGACAGTTTGGGCAGCTTGGGCTCCAGTAGATATTTATACGAGTCACGAAATATCTTGTCGAGTGGATATCTTAGTTCAATCTCCCTTCTGGTCAGACTCTACTGCGGCTTGTCTCTTCAAACCGAACGACGTATGGTGTGACGACAAGTCATTGGAACACGAGCTAACTGCTGAGATCCAACTATGACCTAAGGGATCCCAAGGTGTCAAGTTGGGCTGAAGTGGTATCGAAGGGCGGCAAGCAACTAGGAATAGTACACTTGCCCCCCTCCCCGGCACCATGTTCTCGGGCAGCTGTGACGTCGCACCCTTCCAGGTGCACAAGTACTACCCACAGGGCAACGTTCTTAGTACGATTATGTGCATGTCCTATTCGAGCACCATGCACTCGCCAACGAAGATCATGGTCATCACAGTCAGAATACTCCACCGTATGCGGGATATAACATAGCGCTCGAAGGTTCATGATGTTGGGCGTGAACAGGCGTGAAATAACATCCAGGGGATCGGTTTACATGAGATGAGCATTAACGATCAAGCTTTAGTAGCGTTCCAGATGGCCGCAAACGGGTCAACAGTTGGGTCCTGGTTCCAGTTGTACTCAGCGACGTTGGCGGCGTTGACCGCGAAGTCATGGCCGTAGATGTGCTCAATGAAGCCGAGCATGCCGTCCATGCCCGCGGCGAGGCCGGAGGTAGTCCAGACGTTGCCTGCATCACCGTTATCAGTGCTAGAACGAAAGCGCAATGATGATTAGTCGCACCATCGACTATCCATCGGGCGGTAGGCACCCAATTGGTCTTTGGTCCGGTGGAGGTCGCCCAAGTCCAGGAGTGCTTGTTCGTGGTCGCGTTCTTCCCATCAAGGACGCCCGCACGAGCGAGGAGCGTCGCGCCGGTGCAGATAGAGATGATGTACTGCAGGCTTGGGTACACGTCCTTGATGTATGCGATCGCCTCTTCCAAGCCCGGAGCACGAGAGCCAGGGCCTCCTGGAACGATAAGTACATCTATACCACGTCAGTATTCACGATCTGGTCAAGCACAAACCCAGGATCGTACCCAGGTCCTTCGGGGGATGCTTGAACGTATGGGTCGGCTTGATCGCTTGCGAAAAGTTCGAGTTGAACTATCCAGTTTGCCATGAGATACGGCCGAGAACACGCCAGCTCGCGCAGACTCACCTTGTTCGACATGGCCGTCAGAGGAGTCGTGGTAATGGCGGACTTGTTAGCCGCGATCATAGCTAGGTTGAGGGGATGCGACCAGGAGATCTCGTTCCAGAACTCGAGCGGAGCGAAGATGTCCATCACCGAGGGATTGGGGTATAGGATGATCCCATAGTTGACCGGTATCCGCGCTGCGACGACATCAGATGAGATTAGGGTGAAGGATGTGGTACTTGGCACGTACTAGCATTCTTTGGTGGAGGAGCGGTTTTGCTGGCAGCAGCGACCACGGAGAAGAGAGCCAGGGAGAGTAGGGAGAGCTTCATCGTGCAAAATCGAGATCGAGATAGAGCGACGGTCTGATAGACGAGTAGCTCGCCCCTTCTTATACTGAGCATAATCGAGATCTGATGCGTTGCCACAGCCCGAGTTTGATCGGTTACATTTGTCAGCCTCGCCTCGGGACGCCGTAAATCCGAGCGAGTCGTGCAAGGAGAGTCATGCAGGTGAGCAAGTGAATAGTCAGATACAGCGTCAAGAAGGCCGCCGCTGGTCGGAAACGTCAACGCGCGGGCAAGGTGGTGATCGAAGCTCGATCATGGGGCACGCCCAGCGTCTTGTGCAGTTGAGTGGCGCCGAGGTGTGGGCGGCAATGTACCGGCCGCTGGGGGAGAGGCTGGGGCGACTGGAGGGGAGGGGACAAGGAAGGGTACTATGGGAGAGAGACTTGTGAACGTTAAGTAGAGGCGTGATCTGTGCCAAGGCAGTAGTACACACGTTGACTGTTGAGCTCACCAAGTACCGGTCATGGTGGATAGCAAAGAGTGTTAGAGGTAGTCTCCTTGAGAGCCTGCCGAGATCTTACACAAGACGTTCTCGAGGATGCACCGGTTTGGAAGTGCCGTATCGCGCCCAGCGACCCTTGGAGCAGGCGAGGAGGTGACGAGTGGATGTAGACTGTGACGCAGTCTACACATCCATGAAGCACGTCGTCGTCTACAGCAGGAATGCGCAGTGGACAGCAAGCTTAGGGAGGAAGATGGAGGAAGTGGGCAAGGATGTCCCAGGACCCGCGTCAGATGAGGCACTTCAGCCGACCCTTGGTTGGCCGTTTCCTTCCTCCCTCTCCTCCTGACCAGGACAGAAACGCCCCATCTCTGCGCTAGAGTCATTGAGTAGTATGGCCACCCATACTATCGTCGTCTTTGCATGAGATTACTGTCTCGAAACTGCGGGTGTGGTTCATCGTCACGCCCATCCCTCTCGGGTCTGGATGAAGCCATCGCGACCGCTTCGAGTTTGACCTTCTAGACAAGAAACGGTGAACATTACAAGTGATATACAAGAATAATAAAGTTATCCAACGTGGCCGCCCGCTTAAGTTAACGACCTCCTATCACATCTTATAATCGTGCATCTCCGTAGACTCCACATCGTCAGTCCTGGTGAAAGTGTCGACGGTGGTGGTGATCCCGCAACCAGGATGTGAGTATGTGGCGGAGCGTGGTGCGAATTGAACGTCCGAGACCACAGGTGTTCCGGGGGAGATGACAGATGAGTTGCCCCGGATGTATGTCGAGCCCATAGCGATACGGAGGATAATCCACGCTTGGCTTAGGAACTACTCGATTATTCGTGAGTACTAGCCATGGGTGACCTTGAAAGATGAATGACGCACCGAGGCAGACATGATGACTGCGCTGAACCAGACCACCGCCATGTTGGTCTGGGTCCTGTAATGATACAGAAGTACGTAGATGATCAGCGATGCCGAGTACAGGGCAGCCGATTCAGCCAGTACGCCCACGACGGAGATGTACACGTCGCTGACGATCGACCCAGCTCCGCGCATGCTTCGTTTACGCATATCACGACGGTGCCAGAGGAGTTTGGCGGCGATCATGGCGGTAACTACCACGTTCAAGACAGCGGAGAGCGAGTAGTGGGCAAGCACGATCGAGGTCATCTCGGAGTCCGCCATGACGAAAGTCGGCGCGCAGGACACGATGAGGACCATGCCAAGACCTAGGTGGACCAGACCTGCATGAGCAGCTGATGGCGCTCGGCGAGTATATCACTCACCCACGAAGCTCAGGAACATAGCGATAGGGAGAGCCATGATATACAGGTTGCCGCCAAAAATGGTGTACGCCCGAAACAACTGATGCAATCATGGTGAGTGGCCGCCCTCGCATCGGTGCTCAAATGAACGCACCATCAACAGGTCGTTGCCCCAAAACTGAAGCTCTGACAGGATGGTGGAGAAGTTATCGGTAATCCCGCACGATTTACCGACCGAGCTGTCGGCTCCAGCGAGCGTCTCGATGCTCTCGGCCTCGTCCATGCGTGTCTGGGCGTAGTACCAGCCGATGGTGATCATCGCCATTGAAATGGTATAAATGAGTGTGATGCGGTGCTGCTTCCCGGCGGTGCGTCGCCGAAAGAGGTGGTTGAGCGTCATGATGACCATGACGGTGTACATGCCTATCACGAGATCAACAACGACGACACGGGCGCACGTCTGAGTCTCTCACCAAACGAGTAGGTGTCAAGGACGGTCCGAACCCATCGTCGCCGGAAGGTCGCGACGTTCACGTCGGCAAGCACGGGCGACATGGTGGAATGCCCAATACTCGGCGGTCGGCACCGTCGACGGAGGGAGGTGCAGACGACAAGCAGAAACGGCAGAGGGTCTGAGCAGTCGATACGTTCGCGCTTCAAAGGGCCGATCTTCCTTATCATTTCAATGGTCGTAAGGGGCGCTCTCGGCTCTCGGACTGGGGTAAAGTTAGCCTGATTGATGGAGTTTCTTCCCGTCGCGATAACAAAACGCCTCCCTCCTATCACGGCTCATCATATGAGAGAGCTCCTCACATAGACGTTGCGTCAGTCACGGGCAGTCTACTCTTCTACTGTCATGACGGAACACACAGACACAGGAGAGCGTTCGTTCAGTTGAGCGATGCAAATATCCGCGGATGATCCTACGCACTCCCACGCAGGACCCGCGCACAAGGCGTCACCTAGAACTGCACACACACTGTGATGAATGGCAGCAGTACAAAATGATGCACAGCTCACAAGCCGTGAAGTCTGTATGCGGCAGGCCACCAATAGGTGTGCTGGAGTAGCATTGGCTAGAACGGGACAAGACGTAGGTGTCTGGTGGCGGGTGCCTGGCCCAGGGTCCTGGTTACGGGAGCGTGATCGACCAACCGGCGCGCCGTCGATCTTCGACGGAGATCCTCCGATGCGACTTCGTCCGAATCGTTAGCGCAGCCGCATGACGCGCATTTCTTGCGCGCCCGAAGCCACTCGTGAGCTTTGACGAACAGGGCAACTTAAAAGGTCAGATTTAGAATACTACTCGTAGCCGATGCTCCTGCAGGGTACTGGAGAGAAGACATGGGACGCGTGCGCAATATGCACAAGCCAGAAGACGGGCAGAGGCGCAACGCAATCATGTGGGCATGTTTGGACATTTCCCGTGTGCATTGCCATTATCCTGCATTCTGTATTCATAGACTGGTGAAAGTGTGGCTGTTGGCTCATAGCTGCTCCAATCACAGCAGCCTGGTGGATTGTTGTGTGATGTATCGAGCTGTCATAAAAGCCGCGAAACAGCCATGAACAGCCTATAGCTAAGCTCATAAGAGGAGTGGGGAACACACTAAGTAATCAGCTACGCCCCCACCAAAGCCTCCCCTTACTCTCATCATGCGTGTACACGCTCTAATCCTTGCTGCTCTCGCCATAGTCGTCTTATCCACGAGTGCAACGCGTGAGTGCTCCGTTCATATTTTCTGCACTCGTGACAAAGCACTGATCGGCCTATCATGTAGCGGTTGACAAACGTCGTTTAGCTCCTCATTTTGGGGGATGCATCAATTAGGTACCAGCCAAGCACCTCGGCGGAGTATTGGATACATGTAACCAGGCGATATGTATTTTGCACGCTTGCGTCTCTGCTCTGTTCAGTCTTCCAGAGAGAGCATCTATAAAATCAGCCTCAGCATGCGTAACGATGCCCATTTGCGTGTGCGAGTATGTGAGCTACGATGGTCAGGTATACGAGGTCAAATCGATGGCCGGTTGAATGTGGCTCGATTTGAGCACTGTTGAACATGTCCTTGAGCGCGAGGTCATTTTGGCTCCATCGCCGTGTGTTATGATACGTCCGAAGCGGCTTACTCTCTCCTGAAAGGCGTAGATAGAAGGTCGAGTAAGGACTGTAGTTAGCTTATTTACGTACGCTGCTCAGTGACTGGTGCTCGAGTGCACACTTTACCTGCTCTTCGACTGCGTTGAGGGATATCACATCATTTCTCGAGAGAGCATTGCCGCGATCGCAGTGCGGCAGAGCAGCATTCGGCACTCCATATTGTGCTGTCAGACTCAGAGGCAGAGTCAATCAGGCAAGTCGTAGAAGCTCGCCGCAGGGTTTGTAGCAGCTGGATGGGGGGTCATTGTCACCCACTTCTCAGCCCCAGACACGCACTTCCACATCATCCTCATGACTGCCTTCGTCGCTCTCATATCCGCGAGTCCGCTGCGTGAGTATTCCTCCACTGACTCGTCGCCGCCGCCGAGCAATGCTAAAGTGTCCCAATAGCACGGCCCTTAGTCGAGCAAGTCATGCTTCTACCCGGAGCCCCGTTGAGCAGAGACACGTGCAGACGTAAGATAGGTTCAAGTTCTTGTGGAGCATCCGCAGACCATATAAGGGAAAGAATCGATGTCACGGAGTGGAACGAGAGGAGATAGCTAGCCACATTGCAGGTGGAGGTTCTGCTAGTCACAAGGCTGCGGGCCCAGCAAGCGCGATGAGGATAACAGTATTGACGAGGAGGCGTTTCGACGAAGGGCGTTGGAGAAAACGACGTGGAGCATGGGCAAGAGGCGTCCGGCAAGCGCCGGGCCCGACGACTCGCCTCCCTACCCACCACGACATGCGACGCCGGCACTCCCTAGGCTCACTCACGCTCTGTGTTCACCGGGCTGCCCTCTGGTCATCAAGGGTTCTGGACTAGCGTGGGCCGCTCGTGACCGTCCCAGCCTGTGATACACAGCTCACGCGGGAGCCGCGCCCGTTTGCCTCGCGCGATGCGACGCAACCGGTAACGGCACGGCAGGTTCGTCGCGATGGCACACTCTTCGCTTATATGATACATATTAGGTGGTTAATACCTGTGCGCGGTCAGGCTTGTTCGAGACTGTCTTCCGGCCATCGGCACAAACACGGTTTCGGGCCTCTTGGGGCCTCTTGTACCCATTCCTATGACGTCCCTGGACACTATATCCACTATACTCTCAACGGTCGCTCATGTGACTTATCATGAGCGAGTTGCGAGTGATCTGCGATATAGTTTACTCGTGACCAACGTGAAAACACATTCCTCGGTTAGGTCCCAAGCACTGCCATCCCGACATATCGGTTTCGCTATCTCGTGCGTCGTATGAAGCCTTCTGCTCGCGAATAGAACAAATAGCTGATTCGAATGTTCGGCCTCTCAAGGCTTCTATGCTTCGGCAACCGCGAATTTGAGCCCAGAAGCATCATTTGATGGCTCGTAGACTATCCCCACGCCGCATGCTACCAACACAGCCGTGGCCGGTGCAGCCGTCACTGTACCACCATTGCACACCGTTCGTAAGATGACGGTAAATATGCATTTAACGGGCGCATTTGATCAGCAGAATTCACAGTAAACACGCGAGCATGCATCCAGAGAAGATGAGCACCGCGTGATGAGCTATAGCATGGAAGAACGGAGTACAGTATGACATATTGGTCGGGTCCCCTTCGAGAACTCCGAAGGTAGCACCAGTCAACTTCCTGCGAGCATCGGCAAGTCTAGTGACCCTCGTTGCTCTGAAACACTTTCACAGAGAAGACGCTGGTGCTTATCGTGCGGTAGGTGACGAATGCATAAAAGAGAGCTGGCTAATACCGACCTCTCCAGAGCAATCCCCTCGCTTCCACCCCACGTCCCTCATCCCACATCCCACACGGCCAACATGCAGTTCCACCTCCTCATCGTCGCTGCCCTCGCTGCCCTCGTTTCCGCGAGCCCGATGCGTGAGTAGCCCCTGTCATTGCTTGTCCTTGTTGCAGTCCAAATCTGAACATCTTTCGCAGCTGTTACGGTCAGCCAGCGGGACGGCGACGGTGGCCAGTGCGGCGGCTGCATCAACCACGGAGGCTGATGATTGCATGCATCCGATCGTTTGACCCATGTTTGTATCTTTTGCATATAGATCTAACACATCCATTTGACTGTTGACGCATACCGTTGCCCACTTCATGCTCGCTTGACGAGAACAATAGGGACGGTCACGCTCCACGTCGGGAGCGCAGAACTCACGTGCGTCCAGAACCATTAATGGAGGCTTCGTCCATCATGCCTCCACGTGGAGAAACTTAGGGGAAAACATTGACCTCCGACTCGGGACCGAAGCTAGCGACGTCAGGCACCGGTGAGCCTGATGGTCGATCGGTCGCGCAGCCGCCGCGTTCGCCAACAGAGAAGGCCGGCAGTTCCTCACAGCCGCGTCGCGCCATGCTTATAAGAAAGGCGGCCAGTTCAGGTCACCCCCAGTATCCTCGGTCGCCCACACACACCTCACTCTACCACCCACAATGCAGTTCCACCTCCTCCTCATGGCTGCGCTCGTTGCGCTCGTGTCCGCCAGCCCGATGCGTGCGTCTCCCTCTGCCATTGCCCATATGTGTGACTGACGCATACGTGACAGCCGCCCAGCTTGAGGAGCGCGCACCGAGCACCATGTGCGGCGGCTGCATCCAGTAAACCTGCTCCCGCCATCGTTCACCCATCTAGCACATAACGTGTTTCTGTTGTATTCTTCTGGCTGCACTTGATGGATCACTATTCGATTCTGAACTCACTCACCGACCCCGTACCCCTCTCCTGCGGGAGCACGCTCGTACTTGCGTGAGTGAGTAGTGACCAGTTACATCGCCCTCTCTACCTGCGGGCGGCCTAGGCGCTATACGCATACCTCAGTCTTGCCTCGATCCAACGCATTTACATCCTCCACATT
The DNA here is from genome assembly GCA_002233555.1 of Limonomyces culmigenus. Lineage (NCBI taxonomy): Eukaryota > Fungi > Basidiomycota > Agaricomycetes > Corticiales > Corticiaceae > Limonomyces > Limonomyces culmigenus. The sequence goes on along the minus strand of LCTX01000350.1, from coordinate 88,969 downwards.
GCTCTCGGCCTTTGGCAAGCCATGGACATCAGTCTTTTTGTCCTCTGACCTCCCGATGAGTCGCGTCCATCTCCACGTGGACAGCCCCCGATCATGGAGATGGGCGCCGACCCGCAGGCGGCTACGCGAGCTCAAGGAATCCCGCAATTTGGTCCGCGGAGATCAGCTGCGCTCCCGCCGCATGCAAACGATAAGGCCGCGAGGTTTAGAGACGTACAATGTGCAGATTCTCATGTTTTTGACCGAGAAAAGCACAGGCCGAACAAGCTCGGGAGCGGTGATGCGAGCTGCCATAGAGCGCGATTGCCGAGAGCGGTGACCCTGAGCACGTTACATCGACGACCCTGGACAGGAGCTCGGTTGGACTGACGACGACCCTTTTCATTTGGGCCAGACCCAGACCGATTTGAATCATGTACTCCACTGCGTCCACATGCGGCTGTAATCAAGTGCTCCTCCGAATACTGGACAGCCGTCATGTCCGCCATCACAGGCAGCGGACCGCGCGGTGATGAGATGTTCGGCGCATGATATCTTCGTGCGGGTCGGATCGCACGTCATCCTTCTCAGCAGGCGTGATTCAGCCACAAAGTATCAGCCACAAAGTAGATGTTCGGGGCGCATGTTCCCTATCTGATTGCACAGAGAATCCAACCTCCCATTTGCGTGGATGAGAAGCACACGATGAACGGCTCCGAGGGCGCAAGTGATGCCCGTGTGTCGCCTGAGGATCACGAGGAACTAGTCATGCTCCTCCGCAGCGGACGCTCCCGCGGCCGATCGCGGAGGGGATGAGCAGCAAGCGCTATGAGAGTGCCTGACTGCAGATGCGAGTGGAGGAAGTCAAGGTGCGACGCGGTCATGTGACCGACCGGGTCGCGTCGTTCCTGCGACACCCGTAGCGGCATATGAAGCCCACGTTGATTGAGCACCGGCTGCGACCCTGGAGGTCTATCCACTCATCCCGCTCAGGGCTGCGATCACTATTTCCGGAACGCCACGGCGCAAGCTCGGCCCTCAATCAACGCACGCCATCATTCGCCCGCGGACAGGGCACGTGGTGATGCAGATGGCTCCTCCGAATGCCTAGTATTCTATTGTGAGTGCAGCCGCCGGTCCGTCAACTCGCATGCGCATGTCAGGGGTTGATAGCTAGCAGTGACGTTCCGCGTATATAACGGTAGAGCCAGCATCCCACCTACCCAAGGCACTCTGTCCCTTCCATCCGCACCCACCCCACCACCCACCACTCCTCCACTCTACCCGACCAACATGCAGGCCCACATCCTCCTCCTCGCCGCCCTCGTCGCCCTCGTCTCCGCGAGCCCGCTCCGTAAGCGCTCCACACCCATCCCAGCAAACCTCGAGACTAACCACGTCCTGCAGCGGTCGACAAGCGCATGCCCAATCCCCAGAACACCGGCTGTGGCGGCTGCATCGGCAAATAGAGCCCCTGCCGCCCGCTCGGGCATGCTTCTGCACGCATGTACCCTCGAGATCCGCCTTGTATCGCACGCATGCTTGCGACCTGTTGTATTGCATGTATGCTCGAGACCCGTTGTACGCACACCTAGACTGCATAATCTCATGCTACATTTCCTTCCTGCAATCGACTGGATGCGTGGATAGTCCACAGTTTAGCCCTATCACGAGGCTTCGCCTCGGTGGAGATCGAACTTGATCTAATTTATCTCCTGCCCACCCATCAGCCCCCACGCATCAGCCTTCGCCCGCCACACCACTCACCCTACGCATACCACCGCTCCCTCAACATCTTCCTCCGCACAACAGGCCTCACGACCCCCACGCCCAGCGCCAGCGCGACGACCGTCGCCGCCAGCTGCGCCCTACTAAACTCGGGCGCGAGCACATCAAACGTCCCCGACGGCGCGATCCGCCCGCAGAACAGGTCAAGTCCCGCCGCGAGCACGAGCGCGGAGCTCTCGAGGAGCGCCGCGCGCGTCGCGAGCGTGCCCACGCGCAGCACCTGCCCGCCATCATTAGCTAGAAGAAGAGAAGGGTCGGGTCGGCTGGTGCTCACGGAGTAGCCGTGCGAGACGACGCGCCGCGCGTCGTCCGGGAGGAGCGCGTCGTACACGAGCATGCCCGCTTCGGCCTCCTCGGCCGTGAGCTTACGCTTCGGGCGGCGCGGGTCGAGCGCGCGCCGTGGGAGCGTCGTCACCTGCCCGTTCGCGTGCGCCACTGTCCGCCCCGTCAGCCCCAGAGTGATGATGCGCGAAAGAGGAGGGACACAACGCACGGAGGAGCGCCATGCTCGTGATCCCGAACTGCGTCCCGCTCATCGCCAGCGCAGTGACGTCGTGCGCATACACGAACGCCTGCTCGTCCGCCCGGATCCTCGTCTGCTCGCCCGAGTACGCGCTCAGCTCCGGACTGCCCAGCCCCAATCAGCCGCCGTCCCCACCCACACAGAAAGTACGCACCTGCGCACGCGCTCGTCCGACCCGCCCTCGTACATCTCCACGCTCAGCAGCCTCCACCCCGGCGCGCCGAACTCGCGGGGGTCGTCGTCCCAGAAGTGCGCCACGAGCCAGTTCTCCCTGATCGCCACCTTCACATCACATCCGCTGGCCACGGGCAGGGCGCGGCGGTAGAGCACGCTGCCCTTCCCGCCGTCGAGCAGCACGACCTCGCACAGACTTGGCCTTTGCCTCGCCAGGACGAGCGCCACCGCGCGGGGCGAGGCGAACTTGTAGCTCGTGCTCCTGTTTCCCTCGGTGCTGACGCGGCCCCAGCTCGCAGGCGGCGCCGCGTCCGCATACACGGTCCGGACGACGTCGGCCCCCGGCGGCGGCGAGAACGTCCACGCCGGGAACGCGGCGAAGCGCCCGAGCTCGTCGGGGCGCGCCATGAATCCGTGCCCCGCGAGCTTGCGCGCGGACGGGCCGCCGGTGCGGAGCGCGAAGGTGAGGCTCGGGGCGCGCGCTGCAAACGCGGCGAGGAGGGCGTCGCTGCTCGGGTACAGGTGTGTCTGTTCGCCGCCCATCAGCCACGGAGGATGGATACAAGGGAGGGGAAGCACCTGCTGGTACTCGTCGACGAGCACGAGGACGTGCTGGCCCAGCAGCTCGAGCGCAAAGCTGTCCACGACGCCCGCCTGCACGATGTCGATCCCCGCGAGGACGGCCTCGCCCTCCGCCGGCGCCTCCACATCCACGCCCTCGCCCAGCACCGGCAGAATACTCTCCCCACTGAGCGCATGGAAGTGGTACACGACCGTGTCGATCGGCCCGCCCCCGGGCGCGCGCCTCAGCGCGACCAAGGCAGCAGTCCCGTTCCCCAGGTCCAGCAGCTTGCGCGGCACGACCCGTGCGGGCGCGGCAGAGTCGGCGTCGACGCGCCCCGCCCAGCCGAGGCCGAGCAGCTTCTGCCACACGATCTGCCCGTTTGCGGAGTCGAGCGCGAAGATCCCGCCCGCGGGCGAGGCGAGGAGGACGAGCTTGCGGAGGCCGAACGCGTCGCGGACGAGCGGGCCCTCCTCCTTCACGTGGGCGGCGGGCTGGGCCAGCCGGGTGACGAAGGCTTGAAGGTAGGAAGGGAGGTTCCGCAGCTGCTTCGCGTGGCGGACGAGGCGCGCGGCGAAGCCCGTCTCGGCGAGGACGGCGGTAGACAGCGGCGCGGGGAGGTCGAGCAGGAGCACGCCCGCCGCATTGGCCATCCCCTCCTCTCTCGTCCACGGCCGCCGCCCCTTCTCCCACATCTGCAGCGCGCCGCTCCCCGTCGTGAGCAGCACGCGCGCCGCGATCTCCATGTCCTCCTCCCCGGGCGTAATAGCCACGTCGAGCGCGGCGTGGAGGAGCGCGCCGTGCGTGGCGGTCGCGAACGGGAGCGTGAAGCCCGCGCCGACGCCCGCGCCACCGCCGAGGTGCGGCGCGTACAGGTGCGCGGAGACGTGCGCCGGGCCGTGCGCCCAGTACACACGCGCGACGTAGGGGTTACCGGCGGGGTCGGTGCCGCCTGCGTACAGGCTGTCCGTGTACGCTTCATTCGTCGACTTTTCTTTCCCCGTCAGCAAACGCTTCGAGTGAGGAAGGGAAAAGCGTACGGAGTCGGGGAACGCCCAGCCGGCCTCAAGCGTGCAGGACGCGGAGAGGCGCACGACCTGCCCCGCGCCGTCCGGGCCACGCACGACGAGCAGGCCGTGCGTTCCGAGGCCCACGTCCTGCAAGCGCGCCACGCTCAGGCGCTGGAGCGTCGCGGGCGGCGCGGGGCCGTCGGCGCCGAGCGCGACGGAGCGCAGCGCGCCGGCCTCGGCCCACGCGAGCACGGGCGTGCTCCCACAGGACAGGGGCACGACACTACCGCCGTCCGCGAGCGAGCTGGGGATGAGGGCGGAGGAGAGTAAAGCGCCCGACGCGGGGTCGAGTGTCGAGACGGAGAGTTGCAGGGAGGCGAAGGACTTGGAGAGGCCGACGAGGTGGACTGCGCCGGGTGTGGCGAGGACGGTCGTGTACAGAATCTGCGATCTGTTCGCCTTTCAGCCGCATTTTCCCGCCAAGCAAGCAGACACGCACGTCTGGTCGGACGCGGTCCACGCCCAGACGAGCGCGCCGGAGCCGGTGAGCCGGCGGAGCTCGTGGCCATTCGTGAGGACGAGGACGTCCGGCGCCGCGCGGCCCTCGACGTCGACGAACGCGAGCGCGACGCCGTGCCCCGGCGCCTCGAGCCGGCCCGCGCGCGGCGCGTGCAGGTGCGTCTCGAGCAGCAGCGCACCCGTCTCCGCCTCGAACAGCCGCAGCGTCGCGCCGCCCGGGCCCGAGAGGGCGCCGATGACTGTACAGTTGCGGTTGAGGAGTGAGCGTGGGGGCGAGGAGGAGGGGAGTACTTACCGTGCTTGTGCCGGTGGATGGAGATGATCTGGTCCGGCCCGCCCGCAAACGCATATCGCCACGCTAGCTCGCGTCAGCACACCATCCGCACAGACTGATGCGTATCACACACCGAGGGTACCGTTATCCGGGTGGATCGCGGCAAGCACGTTGCTCTGGGTGCCGGTGACGATGAGCGGGCGCACGCCGCGCGCGCGGTGCACCCAAGGCGCCGTCTTTTCGTACTGCGCGAGCGGGACGCCCACGAGCGGCACGTGCCAGTCGAGCACGCCTGCGTCTTCTGCGCGGAGGGCATAGCAAGGCAGCGCGAGGAGCGCGAGCGCACAGAGGCTGCGCAGGCGCATGTCGTGGCAGGAGGAGGACGAGTGTGGCGGGCATAGCTCTTGATCATCTCAACCACGACGTCCTGGCCAGCTCGTCCTTGTCTGCTCCATCCCATGTGCTCAAACAGCACAGATTATACGATTGTGCATCTGTGACATTTGAGCTCTTCAGCTAGAAACACACTGGGTCTATCCGCGCTGATGACGAGACCACCACGGGACCCCATCCGCCAGCGATCGTGCGCTCTGTGCTCTAATCTCTGCCCCGGATTACATTAGAGACTCTGAAATGCCATCGCAGCACCTTCCTGGTCACCTTGAGCGTTTGTTATGTAACCAACGCTCGGAGTGACCAGAACCGGTGCCCTCCCCTCGGTATGCCCTCACAGTCCCATCTGCCTTCGTCCTCGTCTTTCATCCCCGGGTCTGACGCAACCACTTATCGTTTCACAGGTCATCGAAGATGCTTACATGTCCGAACCGCTGCTCTCGACACTCTTCGGTATTCTGCTTGGATTGGAAGTTATTGCAGTCCTGACACCGTTGCGGGATGACTGGGACGAAGGTCTGACGGACGATGCGGAAGGAGACACTGCGCTGGAAACTCAAGTATATTACAGGAGTATAAGTACTCTTCGCAGCCAGTGAGAGATTCTGTCACATCTCTTAGTTTCGCAAGAGTTGACAATCATCGCAGGTGTATTGCCTACATAGCCGCGGTTTCGGTGATGTTCGCGTTACCTCGTGCGAAGAAGCCCCAAGCGACGCTCGAGCATATGGAGGTCAGGCCACGCAGACTAGCGTCACCTGCTCAAACAGACAAACATCAAGATGCAGGCCATCTGTACGTTGAACTCCCCCTTTTTGAATAAAACTGGTTGATCATTCTACCTATACAGTACTGCTCCCGTTTATGACACTCTCCTGACTTCAACCGTGAGTTTTGGATGGGAACCTGCGGAACGGCAGCCTCCGCCAGCGCGAGCACATCGTCCGCCCGTGAGGTACCTACTTGGCCCAGCAGGAGCTCGCGCGCGTGGAGCTCCGCCTCGACGACCTCAACGAGCTCCCCAACCCGCGCCTCGTCCACGGGCGCGCCCGTCTGCATTGGCTTCGCGACGCGCTCGGTCACCACGGGCACAGACGCAGCCTCAATCTCCGAGGTCCCCGACTACAAATCTGTTCCCGCCCGATCTAACATCTACTCTAGATCTCTAGCTTTGTTGCTAGATCCCAACGGGGAACCTTCCAGTCTCACAGGAGCTACCCGGTCTGGGTAAAGTATAACAGAGCGCAGCATTGCGGCGAATGAAATTGAAAGTCTACAGGTACGCGGAACCAAACATCTATAGGGGACACTCTATGATCTGCAGCGATGGGGGCCTCAGTGGTTGATGCAGCCGCCGCACTGGGTGGTCGGTGCGCGCTCCTCAAGCTGGACGGCTGTGGGTCACAGTCAGTATCTATTTCTCGCCACAGACGGAGAGGGGCACGCACGCATGGGGCTTGCAGCCACGAGCGCGACGAGCGCGGCGACGACGACGAGGTGGAACTGCATGTTGGTCGGTCGAAGGGGGTGGAGGTGAGTGGTGAGTGGTGAGTGGTGGTGAGTGCCTGGCCAGGATAGCAGGGCACGCCTGGCTTATAACCGCGCGCACGGATATGATTCGGTTGTGCGTGCACATGCGTCTGGAGTCAAGACCTCGCGTGTGATAGCGCTTCGCCACGCGGCACCCGATCATTTGCCAAATCTGCGCACCCGAACTAGCTCGGGATCATTTCCAAACCCCGCGGATCCGAACGCAACCACGCGAACGGCACTCGGGGATCGCGGATCTTCGTCGGGCGCTCGCGTTCACACGATCTCCCCACGGGCGGGCCTGGTGATCGGGATTCGGGAAGAGCAGTGCCGCGTCATGGCGACGCTTGCCATGGTCTCGCGGTGTTGCCACACTGCTCGTCAGCTGGAGTGCCTCGCCGCTCGTTTTCTGTGCAACAAAGGCCGAATTTATAAAGAGGCGATACAGCACGCGTCTACAACGAGTCTAGATGCGAGGATAGCTGGCTAGCAACAGACTCTAGTGGTTGATGCATCCGCCACACGGGGCGCCGGTACCGTCGCGCGCCTCAACCTGAGCGGCTGTGCAGAATAGTCAGTCTCGTGCGGTGCGGGAAAGGGACAGAAGAGAGAACTGACGCATCGGGCTTGCGGCGACGACAGCGACGAGCGCGGCGACGATGAGAGCGTGGAATTGCATGCTGGGTGTGTCGGATGTGGGGGTGGAAGCGGATGAAGGCCTTGGGGTCACCGGGACCAGCCGCCTCCCTCTTATATGTCAACTTCCAACCGCACGATAGCGTCGAAGTGCGGCGCTCCCGAGTAACGAGGGTCGTCGGCCTCGCCGACAGTCGCACGAAGCCCCAGTCTAAACATGTGTCTAGCTCGTCAAGAACTTCCGGCCTTCCGAACGCTCCAAGTCTGCGACGAAGGTGTGTGCACGCGGGCTCGTCCAAGATTCTCACAGACGTCGTTCCCCAGTGTACACGAGTAACGTTTTGGGTGCTCGACCCTCGTGAGTACGAGTACGATTCGTATTGTGCTATTCACCTTGATCCCACCGCCCCTTGCATCCGAGTCCCTCAAGAGCTCTGGTGCCTGGTGCACTTGACGCTCACGTCGCTATCATGTAGCCTTCCTGCGCTGTCTTCGCCGATCGCCGCATCATGCACGTCCGGGGCTAGAGCGTGATCTCCGCCTTCGCTTCGTTTCTCCCCCGTTTATCTCGACATGTGCAACGGCCGAACAACCACCGAAAGCGTGCGGCGTTTCTTGGACTCGGCGTACATTGAAGTCGTGGCCGCTCGCATTTCCTAGCTTGAGGTGCTTGTGATCATAGGCTAAACCTGGGCGCAGGCTTCGTGGGTGCGTGGTACAGCGCCGTCGTGGACGTCTTGCTTTCGAGCTCGGCGGCTCCGAGGATGCTAATACCTTGATAAGGTCTGTGCATGCTTCCGTTGTGACGCCGCTCTCCGAAGGCACCCTCTTGGAGTTGAAGTTCTAGGCTACATCATGCGAGCTCGTTCTAGGTTCTCGGCGACTTAATGGCAGGAAGCTGCTAGATCGAGAACCATTTCGAAGCTCAGTAGCTTCGTCGGGGGACCTGTGCATGCTAGTGAGGCATTTGAGAGATCGTCAAATGTCTCGAGAACAAGCGGTCGCTAACAGCCCCATTTTCTCGATCAAAAATTGCGTGGAGATGTAATACTGGTCCGAGCTGGATAAGCAGTTCTGAAAGTTGGACGCAGCTAGTTTAGCAAACATCGAGTCTCTAAGAACATAAACTCACCTTGGAGATCCTCGCAAAGAAGCAGCTCGCAGCAACGCCACACAACGCTTCGGCGCCGACTATCGCATCACGCGTCCTCGCGCTTCGCTTGACCGTCTCCACCACTCGCTTCACTTCTCGCAACTATCTGTCATCTTGTAGCTTGCTTCTAGCGTTCAGCGGACATCCGACGGCACTCTGGCTGGTCACGCTTGGGCAACTCGCGCGGGCTGGCAGGGCGATTCCTACCCCGAGTGGTCGAGCGAGCGGCAGGGAGCGTCAGTTACTTTTTAAGCTGCAAGCTGAGCACATACACAAGTGGACAGCATTGACTACCTTCTTGTGTGTGCTCTCACGAGGTGACATGTCTTGTTAGAGTCTGCGCCCCCTCTCGTCGTTAGAGCTGGAGTTGAATGAGTGCTTTGAAGTATGCACCCTTCCCAGCCCGCACACGGACGCTGGTCAACATTACTTAGTAACCGGCGTCCCTTTCTGACGATCCTTGCCGACTTACGCTGCTTTCAGAGCCTTCTATCACTGTAACTGTTTCGGTTCTCAGACTCTGGGCTGCGCGTTGTTCAGTAGACGCGATACCACGACGTTTCAGATGAGTGCTGCTTACAAAGGAGCCCAACGGCTTTCAAGCACTGTCATCGCGCTCGTTAACTTTCCACGCAGAACTGGTGGGTATCGCGGGCACTCTTCCGCAGCTCTGGGGGACACACTAGGATGAAACCGGAGATATAAGTTTGCGGTTCAGTACAGCGGCTTTTGAAGCTTCGGACACGAAATTCACGACAGGTTAAACAACAACAGCAGCCAAGAGTGAGATATATGACAACCCGAGCACATGTATGTCAAATCAGCGAGACGCATGATGGCTCTAGCCACCAGTGATGCAGCCACCACACCCTTGTCCACCTCCGGATCCGTGGCTCTCAGGCTGCGGGCTGGGGACACGAGCTGCATTGATACAGTCAGTCTTCTGCGTTATGGTGTGAAGACAAGCGAGCGGCACTCACTCATCGTCATCGGGATAGCAGACACGAGCGCGATGAGGGCAGCGACGACGAGAAGAGGGAGACGCATGGTGGTCGAGTGGGGTTGTGAAGGGGATAGTGTGCCGTGAGCAAGACAGGGCTGCAGCGGTCTGCCTTATAAGCGTGAGCTGCCGCTGCTTCTCTTCGCCATTGACAGTTATAGCCGGCTGAATCACAGACAATGGTGCTCTAACTTCAGCCGACACACGTCTTCCATGCTCTATCTGCGCTTCACAAAATAATGCGCAATGGCGTGTGTACGTCTAGCGCATCAAGCTTCTGTATGTTCTGCAGTTTTCAAGAGATCCGCCATGATTGGTGCAGTGTGATGTAGAGCGGTATCTTATCCAGTAAGTGCATGTCGCCTAGAACAAGCATCGTCAGAGATCGCAACGTCTCCGCCGAGATTGCGCACACCACCTTGGGCCTGAGAAGCATCATGTATATATACATAATGTTCTCCTATTTTGTCGTGTAGTGGTCCGTCATAAGTGCCGCTGTACGCTCACACCGCCCACGATCTTGGAGAGGGTGGTATTGTGGCGGGGTTGTGTCCTGATGCAGCGCGCACGTCCACGTGACCGCGACGCGGCTTGTCTCCTGACTCCCTCCTCGTTGTCGCCGCTGGCACTGACTTCAGAGCTCTTCGCAGAACGGAACACACATATTTCTGCCTAGACTATCACGACCGTTCTCCGTCTGCGCAGGAAACGGTTGGATCACGGATGAACTCCGGCTGCTTCGGAGACCACATCCCGAATCTGTACCGCTTTTGGAGTCTCCCTGGCGTGGTGGCACTGATGGCGCTGAAGGACTGACTTCAGAAGACATACTGTCTCAAGAGTACTGCCGCATTCGTGGCCTATAAAGAATTGCAAGAAGTGCGAGATTGACCTCGATGTACGGATGTCACAGGCGTTCGCGCACCTCTCGCCTCGGACGTCTTAGAACGGCTCGCGCTCGCGCTCGTGCTGCTCAACTCACTCCACTCCATCACTTGATGCTCTTTCTACCTCTTCTACCGCGCCCTCCTTCTACACTCCATGCCGACCTCCCACGATCCGCGCTGAGATATGGATGGCCGACTTGGACACGAGCATGCAAGCTCACCATCTTATCAACTTTCTTGGAAAACGAGCCAACGACTATATTAAGGTCTCTTGGAAACTGTGCAACTGCGTATGATATAGCCGTTTGGAACACGGTTTTCTGCCTGTGTTTGTATTTTTGCGGCCAGGTTTCATGCTAAGGCGAATATGCGACTCCTAATCAACACAAACATTGCATCAACGACTCTCTCTGAGTCTCTCTCGAGCTGAGGTAATAATAACGCTGCTCCGAATCTTGCATCACGTTCTGCCGGAGGATCATCTGTGCAGTGATGACCTGCTCACCAAAACTCATTTGCAACGGAAGTGGAAGGCAGCGAGTACAACTTCTTATGTCGTTCTTCCATCCGACCGGCTGGCAACGGGGGCGCACTTCGGGGCCCAAACCTTCTGGAGCCAGTACTTCCATGTGGGAGCTGTGTGAGAACATCATAACCACGAGCAGTGCGAAAGCCGATGCCGCATTTGGCGTCATTCAGTAATCGCTAAGGCCCAAGGCACGGGACGCCACGCTCCTGGCACTGTGCTCAGAAATCACAGGTTTCGATCAGAATTGATGCAGCTCACACCCCAGATAGGAACACAGTCGGAGCCCAGGCCATGCTTACCCGATCGTTCTGCAGTTCGGGAGAATGCAGTATTTGCTGCGGTCAGCGAAGCATCCATCAGCCGAGCGAAGCAGATACGTAGCACTTCTAGCTGCTTCTCACCGTGGTCCGGGCGATATCCACCATAAAGCAACTGCTCGTCGCGTGCTCCCTTCCCTAGCGCCGGATCCCTCTCTTCATCTCGTCGCGTGTCGTCATCGTTCAGCCATGTCGATTATTCTTCAGAACGTCAAGGTTGCGACCTTCCGGCGCCGATGGGTCCGCACTGTCATCGATACCTATGCTTTCGGTGAGTTATTCGGATGTGCGACTCCATCCACGAATCTGACCGTAGTCCAGGCATGTACACCGTCATGGTCATCATGACGCTTTACTATCTCCTCCGCCGCGGCAAGGCCTGGAAGCAGCACCGCACCACTCTCATTTACACTCTCACTATGGCCCTCATCACCTGCGGTTGGTACTACGCCCAGACGCGCCAGGACGAGGCCTTGACCATCGAGACTCTCGCTGGAGGCGACACCTCCATCGCCGACTCATGCAACGTTATCGACAACTTCGCTACCATTCTTTCCGAGTTCCAGTTCTGGGGCAACGATCTCTTGATGGTCAGTCAGCTCATACGGCCATCCGAGATTGTCTACTCACCGTCATGCCACGCAGTTGTCGAGAGCTTATACAATTTTCGGCGGCAACCTGTACATTATGGCCCTCCCTACTGCTATCTTCCTTGCGTTCGTGGGTGAGTTATTGGGTTATTCCACTTCGGCTATAATGGTCGCTTACACTTGTCCCTCTCAGGTCTCGGAATGGTCTTCAACGTCGAGTGCGCCCCAGGTTTCGTGCTCAGCGACGACACATCCACCAAGATCGCCATCGCTCATTACTCGCTGTCCGCCGTCCTTAACGTGCTAATCACCGCAATGATCGCTGCGAAGCTCCTCTGGCACCGCCGCAACATGTACAAGCACAGCGTCCAGTCTGGTACCGGCGACGTGTACATCTCGGCCGTGGGCGTCTTGGCCGAGTCGGCGGGGCTGTACACGGTCTCAGTGATCTCATACGTGATCGTGCTCTCGCACCTGACCGAGACCCACTTGGTGGCCGTCTGGTTCAGCGCTGTGATGATGGCGGCATCGGTGAGTTATTGGTCCCGAGTGCTCGCCTTCCAGTAGTACTGACCATGTCCTCGTAGTTTTTGAGCCAGGCTTGGATTATCCTTCGTATCTCCATGGGCTCGACATACATCCAGTCTGGCGCGTCGCGAATCTCCTCCACGGCCGCCCCAGGCTCAACGGTCAAGTTCGGTCCCGGGTCGCAAGGCCAGCGCTCCACTGGGATCACCACCACCGTCAGCACTTTCGTCAAGGCAGACGACGTGGAGTCCTCGATGGAGATGCGCGACTACAAGGTTTAGTCGCATCATCCGAAAATATGTATCAGGTCTGCATGTGTCTCACAGTGGGAATGATTCATATCTATTCTGTATTCTGTACTTTTACTTGCTATAAATGGGGTTGTTCGGGATCAAGACGCTCGAATCGCCACCGTAGTTGGATCAAAGGGTGCTAAATCATGAACACACTGTCTGATCAATCCTATGATGAGGACGAACGAAAATGACGCCCTCAAGGAACGACATGATTTTTAATGGAAAAGCCATCTAACACGAATGTGTCATTATACGTTCACGCAGAAGTCTCAGGAAAGCCTCACGGTATGGAGCCTGCGGCTTCGCCCCGGGAAAGGAGAACGGAATGGCATCAAGCATGCCGCCCGCGAGCAAGGTTGATACGGGGAGCGGAGACAGTCGTGCCTCTGGAAATCACACTAAATTGGATTGGGCAAGCTGGAGGGTAAGTGCCTAGGACGTGGCAGAGAGAGTGAAATGTGACGACGATGGATATGGTGATAATGAACATGTGACAGTGGTAGAGAACAAGCATGACAAGGTCGATCGTGGCGAGGACAGTCGCGGGTAATAGATATGGTCTGCATCTCCATCAGCCTATACATTTCAGCTCGAGAGAGAGAAACGAACGTTTGGATCGAATACGGTTTGTGTCTGTACCCTCGCTGTGAACGGGCGGCGGTCGTAGCCATTCGTACGAACAAGAAGTGCTACAGACCCGGACACGAACGGACGCGAGGGAAGCTTCGTGATCGAGTGCCTAAAGGAAGTTGTGATGTCTGTACACGTGTGAGTGGGTATCACGAAGAGGAAGAACGGAGCACTGACCGTCCCCGTACTTATGTCAGTTTGGACTGGCTGGCGCATAGATGCCGGTCATTAGGCTAGTTTCTGCCCAGATAATCGAATGTAACGATCCGACTTCTTCATAGGCCTAGCAGACTGGGTGGATCAAGGCGACCCCATCGTCGATGGCGTGGTGGAGGGGGGCAAAGACCGCAAGCCCACTGAGATGACAAGCTCTCTCGTTATAGGAACATAATTTTCGACTAGTAAAAGTCTTGTAGTAGGAAGTTGCGAGCACGAGTGCAAAATGCCATGAAGCGTGAACATGTGGCGGTAAGAGGGGGAGGCCAAGAACGAGCGGTTGCCGCGCCACACGCCGCCCTCTTGGCCGCGCTTCCCTCCGAGTCGTTTCGTCTCGTCCATTCTCGCTTTGTCGAAAAGCCGGCTCACCTAGAGCTTAAATTGTCAATCGACATTTCTAGTGGGCGACACATAATTACATTCGTCACACGAGCTATATCGTCGAACGAGCTATCTATACTGGCTTTCCCGTGATCGTTTACAACTCTCCGTTGCGTGCTCTCATCCCGACGACGCAGCAGCGATCACCTTCTTTCTCATTCGCTGAGGAATGGGCTTGACGCCTGATCCACCTACTATGTCTTCACTGGTGCCTTGACCTGACTACGTACCGATCATCTTTGGTGGCATATCCTGGTCCAAGTACACAGTAAGCTCTCATTGCACCGGACAAAAGGCTCAAAGTTAGCTCAGTTTGCCAAGGCTCGTACGCCTCGGCTCGGAATGGAGGACTTCCGATCTCATCGGAGTTTGGAGCCCGTGTGTGCGTGATCGCGGCACGGCTTACCTCTTGGCTCCATCCCAATTCTTGCTAGACACTTGTATTTGTACGTCCCAATGATTATATGCAGCACTTATTCATGCATCATGAGTCTAGGGGCCAACAAAAGGGAAGAGATCAGCCCATAACATGTGTAAGATACGTAGACAAGTTATATGCATGTTTTATCGCTCAAGACGCGGATCAGGATGAAGATGCATGAGCCTGTCCTACACAAGCGAGGCGTCTGCAGCTTCTACTCTGCGATCATAGCAGCCTCCACACTGCTTGGTGACGGCTGCAGTCCAAGTAAGTCGTCTGCCGCAGCTCTGTAAAACGTGACGCATCACTTACGCAGCGGGCTTGCTGACACCAATGCGATCAGCGCTGCCAGAATAAGGATTTGGCACTGCATGGCGGCTGTGTGGGATGCGAACTGGAAAGGCTGGGGAGACCTTGTTGTGCGAAAGGACGTGAAAGCGGCCGTGTCTTATAGTGGTACGTAGATACCGCTGCAAAGTCTGTCAGCATTGCCGAATCGCACGAACTGGCCGTGCTCCGAGATTCCAGCTCTCCTCGCCTTGAGATCTCAGCTCAGCACGCTGGTGTTGTGCTTATCAATCTGCATGCGTACCAGCCTTCCGCTACCGAAAGGTGATCCTACTCCCTGCAGCCACAGTCAGGTAAGATGGGGAAGCTTCAAAGCTCGAAAAGTACCGGGAATCTTATGAGCATGTGAAGAAGATGCGCCAACATTTTCTGCGAGCACAGCTCATCGAGAGAGTTCACCGCGTGATGCTGCGCTGTTGAATACACGCGGGCAGCCGTACTTTTGATGGACAGGTAAGAAGTTGACAGCTATCCGCACCGCAAGTACGCCTGATCGCCTCAGTGTGGGAGCGGCACAAGGACCATGAGATCACCCCGACCCGACTCGGACGTGACAAGCACTTATAGACCTCAATGACTCTTACCTTACGCCGCTTTCCAGCGGGATACACAGTCAAGAGCAGCGGTCAACCCACACTCATCATCAGACTCATGCTCGCACGTCTCGATGGCGCCAGAGGCTGCAGTAGAGCTTGAGAAGTAGTACAAACCGAGACCCCTCCGAACAAATGCTAGCCGCATTGCTGCCGCATCAAACCATGGACGACACTGCATGTGGTGGATGCCGAGAGACTGCGAGAGGGAGGGGTTTTCTCTTAGCCTGGACGCTCGATCATGCACGTGGCTGAAGATCCCCAGCAAGTGCCAGTTGGAAAGCAGGTACGGATCTAAGCGCAGGGCCATAGGAATCCGATGGTAGCCGGGCGATAGGTACAGACGAGTATCTCAGAAAGGGTTGCATTATGATGTCGAATATCGCTGTACACAAATGGTCACTGCACATTCTTACTACTTCTCCAGTCAGAATCCATGGTGATCCTGATTGTGGATTGACCCACCGGAAGTCTCCGATGACATCACCCTGAGGAAAGTACTCGCAGACGTGGAACGCCGCGCTCCCGAACTTTGGCGGGAATATCTTGCCTGGCGCGCACGAGACGTACGCACAACCGACCTGCTTCGTCGCCTTCCAACCTATCTGGGTAAAGTGTGACGGTTGCGGGATCAACTTCTTGAAACTGCTTAATCCAAGCTGAGCATCGTAGTTGACTACTGCGCTGACGAGATGGACGTACTCGATTCTTCGTTCCACGAGGTGACCGCGGATGCCGGTTATTCTTTCGTACTAAGGGTCAGATTTTCGCCGTAAGGACCCAATATACTGCCCGAGTGGTTGGGGAAGTGGTGGCTTGCTCAGGACGTTGCCACATTCGCGAGCTTGGCTGACCGCAGCAACAGTTCAGCCCCAAACTGCCCACGTTCATTGTATGCGCAGAGAGGTATGACTTTGTGTCGGCCGCGGAGAGTGAACGCTGCACCACACGCTCCGGCGAGCGCAGAGAGATGAGCGTGACGGCGAATCACATCCGGAGCACCAGAGGATCTTTTCGGCGCAGTGATATCACGAAAGACAACGACCTCGGATCCAAGTATGGGAGGTCGAGCTTCCCAATGACTCTAACGCAGAGACGGGCGTTGCTGTCGTGGTCAGCAGGAGAGGGTGGAGGGAAGCGGTGAAGCCACCGCTCGGGTCTCTTGAACGCCTGCTGCCATGTCGTCCGCATCGCTCGTCATACTCGCCGACTCGGAATGTATTAGTTAATGCTTCATACTGTTCTAGAATATGGATACAACCTTCCTCTACGTTGAATCAAGCTCTTCAGCTAGCCGCACCACCCGCGGGCATGGTCACGCGGCTCATGCTCGCCGAGTGCGTCGACGCGTACCACTCCTTGCCGTCCAGAGCGTGTGCGTTGAGCACCCCTACGTATGAGGGCAGAGCCTTGAGCGCGTGCGACGTTGTCACTGACAGCGAAGTCACGTCTACTGCCACCGTTTCACACCGCGCCAACTGAGGCTGTTAGTGCCAGTACGTGCTTATCGACGTCTGATGTGGTGGACTACTCACAATGTTGCTCAGCCCATCCTCGACAGTCGTCTCTACAGTCATTCACGACGAACCCACCGGCGTACGAGCACAAGGGCGCCCACGTAGCCGACTACTGAAGCGCATCCTCCGCAAAACTACTTCGCTTCGGCCCTTTGCTTCCGCGACATTACCATGAGAACCCAACTTCAGGAGTACGTAAGGGATTTATCGTACGTCCGGATTTGAACTGAGCTCGGCTTCGTTCAGATGCGTCAAGATCCCGCATCGCTCGCAACTGTCATTCATACAGCATGTCTCTGTGATGTTCACCTCATCGTCCCTTACTCCTGAATGGGTTCACGGAATTGGCCTTTGTCATCGTACAGCACTACTGGCCAATGCTGCCAATCCTGTCCTTCAAATGCTGTTGCAGAACAGGAAGCATAACACCACCATTCAAAGGTACAAAACACAGCCTGCCTGTCGCGTTTCCTCAACCACCTCCCCCCTCTCACACAATGTCCTCCCACTCGAAGAAGTTCGTCGTCTTCACCGCCACTGGAGATCAAGGATCTTCCGTCTGCAAACATCTCATCAAAGAGGGATACCATGTCATTGGGATTACTCGCAACCCTGAGAGCGAGAAAGCGAATGGTGCGCACCTAAGCATTCGGACAGCTGGCAGAGACTGACATGTTTGTAGCTCTCGCTGCGATAGGCGTTCAAATGGAGAAGGGAGACCTCGACGACTCCGCGTCGTACGTGGGAGCCCTCGAGGGCCTGTATGGAGCATTCGTGAACGCCGACTGTTCGTACTCACTCGTCCCCCTCTCCTCGTCTTCCCAGCTAACCTACCGTTCAGTCTGGGCACGGTACTTCACGAACGGGATGGATAACCACGAAGCTGGAGAGTACGAGACGAAGCAGTCCAAGACCGCCATTGAGGCGTGCGTTAAGGCTGGAGCCACGCACATCGTATTCTCTGCCATCGAGCACGTCGGCATTGCTCCGCATATGGACTCGAAGGCTAAGGGTAAGGGCACGTCGTACTCTCTGGATCGCCATAGACACGATTGCTTATCGTTGCTGCAGTCACACAGTGGGCGGCCTCGCAGAGCTACCCCGTCACAAATCTCTTTACCTCGCACTACTTCTCGAACCTTATCAAATTCGACATGCTCAAGAAGGGTGAGGACGGCACTTACACGCTCTCACTTGCTGCACCAGACGACTGTTCGCTCCCCAACTTTGCCGTCGAGCAAACTGGCGGCTGGGTCGCGGCGATTGTGAAAGACCCCTAGAAGTACATCGGCGCACGCGTCGACGCCTGTTCGGAGGTCACCACGGTTGCAGAATGGGCTGCCACCCTCGCCGAGGTGTCCGGGAAGACGGTCAAGACGCTCGGCATCCCTGGCGGCGAGTCCTACCGCGAAGGCACGGAGATCAAGAAGATGGTCCCGGAAGAGCTTTACCTCAACTTCCTGGCCTTCTACAACAAGTACGCATGTCTCCGTTCTCCAACCTCGCTGTGAACTCATCCATTGATTCCAGGTTGGTTCACCGCGATGTTGCCCAGAGTAAAGAGGTGTACCCTGAACAGTTCGATACCAAGGCCTGGCTCCTCCAGAACAAGGAGGTACGGGCCCTACTGGATTTCTAGTCGGAAGATCGTCTTTAGCATCCCTTGCTTGTACAACAGAGGCATGGTATGATATCGTTTATGATACAGGAGTGTGCATATTGGAACACTGTGGCCCCAGTCCAGTCTTTGTGATCGTTTCGCCCTCCTAGGGCAGTTATACCTGGTCTTGCGAGACGTGAACGCCAGGACTTGCATCCAGTGGAAGCTGGTGTCAAGAATAGTGAGGCAGTCTCCCTCAGAGGTTCCAGCATGCCCTCGCAGCCGTTCGAAAGAAGTCTCATACAAAGTACTGCATAGCGCCCTACAACTCGTTGAGTCACGTAGCCGGTCTAACTCAGATAGTGTACTCACCAATCGTCGTCCACCAGGGCCGATCGCGCGTTCTCGTTCGTTCTCGGGCGCAGCGTCGAACACTTTGAAGGAACGCCCGCCGTCCTCGCCCAGTGCAAGCACGCTCGCGCGGTTCCCGCTCCGGTACACGTAGTTCGGTGCGGACCACACGGTGACGAGAAGACCGCCAAACATGGGCTTGAAGCCCTCTTGCACGAGTTGATGTGCTCGGGCGATCAGGGTCAGGGCGTTGGTATGGGTGAACTAAGTGTCGTTAGGTCAGCCCAGAAGATACAGGAAGGTGCCTTCTGAGACGGACTTCTCGCGTGACCGCACCGCCAAAGAGCCATCCCGCACCACGCGGTGAGACAGCCCAGGTGTCGACATCGTCGGGGTCAGACCACATGAGATCTGTGATGTAGATGAGTAGATATCCTCGAAGATTCAGGCTGGCAGTCGTGACGAGGGCAAAGAAGAAGGCGTAGGATGAGGAAAAGCTAGGATGGAGACAGAAACCCACCACAGAAGGCTCCTTCATGCGGAATCTCCTGAGCTCGGGAGAGTACCCGGATCTGATCAAGGGTACGGATGTCGGGGCTGAGGCCACCGTGAACGCAGAGAACATGACCATCGATGATCTGACCACCGTATCAGCCTCTGTTCTTCGGATTGGCCAACGCAAGACAACGGAAGTGAGAAGAGGTACGTACCGCAGCGAGATTGAGATGATCAAAGACAGTGCAGCAGGCCTTCCAGACGGCACTGCTACCGTACTTCTGTTGACATTCATCTAAACGAGGGGTGAGAAGGCTGGAGGGGAAGTGAGGATGCGGATACGAACCGTAGAAGCCGTACACTTGGGTGATTTGTCGCGACTCGTGGTTTCCGCGAAGGAGGGTGATCTTATCCGGATATCTATCGAGTTTCGTTCAAGTGAGATATGAAGAAGAGAACGAGCGTGCGTACCTTGCTTTCAGTACTAGTAGCAGTGAGAGCGTCTCGAGGCTGTGGTGGCCGCGATCCACGAAGTCGCCCATGAATACATAGCTAGTATTAGGAACCTGTCCGCCGACTCTCAAGAGCTCGAGAAGATCCCAGAACTGTCCATGTATGTCTCCGCAGATAGTCACGGGCGCAGATACGGGCTGGATGTTCGACTCTTCCACCAGGATCTCGCGTACACGCGCGCAGAGCAGCTTCATTTCTGCCTCGGAGAGATGACGGCATTCCATGAGCTGCGCGAGCCATCTGTCGGGGTCGTAGGTCGTCGCCGCCATGGTCGAGGAAGAAGTGGCGGAGTTGGTGGGTGACGGAGAGAGGATTCGGGCGTCCGGCCCGGGCCTGTCCTACAGTACCTCGTCTCAATGAAAGCCCTTCATATGTACTACATGGTTCACACATATAGCTAATGCGCATCCATCAAGAAGAGAATCAAGCCTCATCACCGCTCCTTTGAGACTTCTGTACATGTACGATCGTACTACCAAATATACCGATGTCGTCTTTGTGCGTGTTCCCAGAGTCGTCTTGGTCCCGGTCGTCGGGAGGCCTGTGCTCCGGGAATCGAGGCACCATAGGAACAAAGCTGAGACTTCACGCACATTAATCGCAGCACATGTGTAATCATGTAACACACTCACAGAAGACTTCGTTCGCCACGACGAGCCCGACGCTTGCTGACCAGGGTGGGAGAGCGCCGGGGCGACATGAACTTCCTGCTCCACTCTGTACACCCAGTCGTGTTGGATGTCCCGACGAGCGCTCGCCTCGTCTTGCGGCGCATATGATACACCAAGGGCGATCCGGATGACGATGAACGCAGGACTCAGAGACTGTGCCTCCCATCAGTGGGAGCCGTCGCAGGCAGGAAGTACAGACGCACGGAGGAGACGAAAAAGAGCCGGCCAGAGATGTACTGGATAGGCGACTGGGCGAGTATCGTGCCGATGTAGAACATGCCTGACGTCGAGTATGGCAACGCGGACTCGACGAACATGCCGATGACGGTCATATATGGCTCGGCCTGTGCGGCCATCAGCGGCCCGACGCCCATAAGCGTCCGCCGGGCGATGCCGAGCTTGATGATGATCGCAGCCGTGAGGTAGATGTTGAGCGCGACCGTGAACGAAAAGAAGGCGACGGGGAGGACATCTCGGGGTGCGAATGCGAGGACGAAGCCGATAGCTGTGCGGCTGGAGCATTGCGATACAACGACGAGGGCCAGGCCTTGAGATTTGTCAATCAGGTGAATTTCGAAGGCCGCTGAAGTTCATTACTTACAGCAGCACGTGAGGTAGAGAGCGATTGGAGCAACCACCAAAGTGACCCGGCAATCTAGAATGACCCAAGCACGGTATAGCTATGAGAGCATGAGTGAGAAGCATCCGAGAGGACAATACTGCACACCAGGAGAGCATCGCTCAGCAGAAGGGGGAGCGTGTGGAAGACGGAAGCCACTACATCGCTGGCATCTGTCACGCACGGCGAAGAAGGCATGCTGGGATTGTGGATGTTCTCCACGAGTGATCTCTCAATCTGCCACGCGTCCAGCGACCAAGTGACTGAGCTGCAGAGCACCATGACGAAAGTGAAAGGGAGAGCAAGCCTCCGCCCCAGGGACTTGCGATGCTGACGTTTGCTGAGAGCCGCAATGATGATGATGGAAAGCAAGAGATGCATGCCTGAGTTTGAGCGACTATCAGTGGTGAGGAGGGAAGATAGGATGGCTGACGCACCATAGCCGATGGTTGCCAGAATGAACCCGATGTAGTACAGCAGCCTGTTGTGGTGTGCCTTCGAGGATGCCATGTCGTCCTCAAGGCGTTTGGTTTGGGAACGAAGCGACACTGGTCGGTATGTAAGCTGGAGTCTGGGTCAGAGTGCAACCTGGACAAACCTGGCTGATCGTTTCAGCGACTGCACCTAGCAAGCTTCATATAGCAGCGTGGCAGTCGACTGAGCGTACGAGAGGACACCAGGGGAGTTGAACACCTTTGTCGCTGGTCAAGAAAGCGCGTTCGTGCATCGCCGACAATGCGCAGAGGACGTACGGGCGGCATCGTGAGAAGCGATGGGTTGCAGTGGACAGGCAGGGCCTCTGAAGCTCATGCTTTTTCTTCTACGAGGATTACGATATAGCATCCAGTGGGCCTAATGTTGAAGAGTCCAGCAATTGAGCGCATCTGGTCAAGTGGCCACGAAGAGGCCAGGAGGAGATGAGCGAGACAGTGGGCGCCTCTTGCGCTCTTACTTCTTCACACGCGGCCCATCGTCAGTCTGCCACGAAAAGAACATGTCTGACGGAAATCTCTTGGTCATCATCGCATGCACCGTCATTCTGCACACGTCTCTAGGTCTCCTTCACTCGGAAGATAGCTGCCGGGATGATGTGTTGGATCAATTTCGCGTACCTTCTCATTTCCTGGCTCTCACTTCCACCCACGCCTACCGTGTTCCCCAGTTCCGACATCTCTCATGGCGCGTCCACGCGCCTCCCTGCTTCTAAGAGCCAGTTCCTGATGCTTTTTTCTATATCTGCCGGAATCTGCAAACGGTTGCATGGATGTTCGGATGGGTGCTCCCGCAGTGACACCGGGGGCATTGAGCCGAGGAGCACGGGCCAAAAGCCGTACTCCTCGGCCAGATCCCACTCAGTTGGCCGGGGAGTACAGCTTCCGGCGCCGCTACGGTCGAAAAGGTACAGTACTCCCCAGCCCGATGCCCTCGGCGTGATGGCGGAACTACTGGTGCTGGCGTGTATAAACCGCAGGGCTGTTGCTCTGATTGGGGTATAAGATTCGCTGACCCTGTCCAACCGCTCCAACGTTATTTTAATGGACGCACCAAACTCTACTGTGGTCATCCCTATTCCCATCGGGATGACGGGCGAGCAGTACATACTAATGCAGCGGCAACTTGGTTAATGCACATCCTCCCATCGTCATCCGTTCCCTTACTGACAATTGTACGACCTGCAGCTACAGCTGGTATCTCTCTCGCTTGCGGATTCGCAGTCGTCCTTTGGGACTAGTGAGCATGCAGACGCGCCTTTCCGCAAGTGCCGACTGACGCCCCTTGTAGTCTCATCACGTTCAGAGACGAGTGGGATTTGTATAAAGTCGGATTGAAAGCACTGCTACGGCAGCCGAGTGCATGGGCGTGAGTCTATTGCTATCTTGACTTTTCTGTCGCTCAATTATCCCCCAGCTACATCGTCCTTCGCTACTCGGCTCTCTTCGCCACCTTTGCATCGATCTTCTTCACCTCGGCGCAGATCCAGCATTGTGCACTCCTCGTGCGAATGGATGCGCTTGCAGCATCCCTCACTGTTGCGGCGGCCGGGATCATCTTCAGCATCCGCGTCATCGCTCTGTGGAAGGGCAACAAGATCGTCTATGCTCTCTTAGGTTTCTTCTATGCGATTACGCTGGGTTGTTGGGTACGTGGTTGTACCAAATACAATGAGCATCCTAGCCAATCAGTCTCGCAGATTTCGGTGGCACTCACCTTTCGAGCCGACACGGGCCCTCCCACACCGTTCAACTCCAATTGTCAACTGCACCCCGTCGTATCATGGAACCCGATCTCCTTCGGATCGTCCATGCTCTTTGACCTCGTCATTGTCGTGCTCACAGTCCTCAAGCTCCGCTCCAATCTCGGCTCGAGATCGGCGGTGTCCAAGCAGCTCTACTGGGACAACCTTTTTTACTTCGTCGTCGTGTCTGGCACAAACGTGCGTACCCCGGGGTTGTCCGCGTAGCTCGTGCATACTCACGAGCCACAGCTCATAGTCTTGGTCATCAACCTCCTCAGCGTCAAGCACACGCTCCTGAAGGCGGCCGCCGAGCCGTTCTCGACCGTCATCACCACCACGATGGCGCAGCGCGTCTACCTGAACCTGAAGCTGTTCTATCAGCGTGAGCACCAGGGAAGCGACATTGAGATGAATAGCGCCCCAATGCCTGCGCGCCCGCCCATCGACGCCTTCATCTCTTTCAAGGATCACTCGGGCACATCTCGGACCCGTGCTCCTCACGACCACCGTGAATCAAAGGGCGTGTACCACACACGGGAGGTGACCGTGGATTCTTGATGTGCACGATTTGACGTTCGAATCCGCCGCAAACCACAGCCTGAGCATTGCAGTCCATCATAGAGTACATAAATGTAATAGTAGCATCCTTGTCCATTGTTGCACTGCTCCAGTCTATGCGCGCAGAAGAGGTAGGTCGAGATGCGTGCTCACTGAGACGTGGGCTCGAGCACGTCCGGCTTGAACCGCAGGCGCGCGAGGAGCACGCTGTCCCACGGCCCGGCCCGCTTCGCCGCGGACACCTTGCTCGCATTGACAGTCGGGCCCGCCGGGAGCTCCATGTAATTCGGCCCGCCGGCCTGCTGCGTACTGTCCGTGCAGAACTCGCCCCACGGCGCGCTTTCCCGTGGCGCAGCGAATACGTTGAAGCGCAGCTGGCTGTCCGCGTGCGTGTGGCTCACGTACGCGGCGTGGTCGGGCGTGTCGAGCTTCCCGATGACTGCGCCTCGTCAGTTCCCCTGCCCGATCTACGTCGGGGAGCACAGCACTCACCGAGGTAGACGTCCTCCTTCTGCAGCCGGTGCTCTTCGCCGTACGCGCGCACGACCGCTTCGATGCTTGCGGCGAACCACTTCTTGGGCACATCTAGGCTCGTCATGTACTCGTAGTTCGTCGTCTCCGTGACCAGGTGCGCCGCGCGATGTCCCGCGCGGAGCGCATACGAGTACTGCCTCCCGATCCTGTCGTTCCATCAGCGCGTGCCCTCCACGAACAGAAGGCGCGGGAACGCACGCCTGCGCGTCGCCCTTGCGGAACGGCATCCACTGCGCGAGCGCGTCGAGCCCGCGCTGCGCGGCGTTCCGGCGGTCGACGCGCTGCGCGCTCGTCCGGAGGTCGCCGTAGCCCTGGAGGCGGGGGCAGCCGTACATGCGCGGGCCGCCGCTGCCCTCGGGGTCGAACGCATTGAAGAGCGTGCGGAACGCGCCCGCGGGCTTCTCGAGGAAGCCGACCGCGCCGAGCGCGACCGGCCCGGGCGACCACAGCGGGAGCGTCACTGCGCCGGCCCCGTCAGCGGCGGGACAGGACAGAACGAGAGGGACACGCACGCGAGGCGTGGAAGTCGTGCTGGAGGACCATCCGGTAGCGCCGCTCGTCCCGCGTCTCCGCGACGAACGGGTTCAGCGGCGTCGGGGAGAGCATCCCGCTCTGCTCGAGCTCGAGCCCGGCCTCGGACGAGCTGTCCGAGTGATGCACGAACACGGATGCCGCGGGCGTGCGCTGCTCGGCGATCGTCGACATGTCGAACGAGCGCGGCCGGTTGTGGTACGTCCCCGGTGGACGGGGGTCCGTCGGCGACGCCTGAGTGTCCTCTGAAGAATCTTTGTCAGCAGACGAGCTGAGCGAGTCAAAAACTAGCGGACGCACCCCCGGGCAGAGGCGTGGGCACGATCGACGGCGACACCCGATGCGGCGGCTCCTGGAACACGTCCTCGGGCGGCGGCTCAAGCGGCTCGTCCACCGCGCCCTTGCCCCGCATCTTCTTCAGCTGCGCCGCGCTCGCCGCAAACTGCGGACGCGCGTCCGGGTCCCGCGACAGGCACGCGGACACGAGCGCGTCGAGCGCGGGCGTCCGGAGCGGTGACGCGGGCAGTGGCGGGCGCGCGTTGTTGTCTGCCCCCCATGCCGTCAGCCGGGAGGAGGAGGGGTGGGGAGGGATGGTTACCGAGGACGAAGCGCCTGACCTGGTCGTCGTCGTTGAGCGGCCAGGGGATCCCGCCCTTCATGAGGATCTCGATCGCGCAGATCCCGAACGCGTACGCGTCGATCTGCCAGGTGAGATGTGCCTGGCCGGTCATCACCTCGGGCGCCTGCCAGCGGAGCGTCCCATCTAAGCTAATCAGCTGGATACATGCGTGCGCAAAGGGGGAACGCACGTGGGAGAGGCGTCCCACTCAGCCGGTATGCCTCGCTCTTCATCTCGCTCTGTCCAAAGTCGCAAATGACACAGCGGAGCGAGTCTGAGACGAGGACGTTGCTGGCCTTGAGGTCGCCATGCAGCACGTCCTGCGCATGGAGGTAGGACATCCCCCGCGCAATCTCATGTAACATACGGAGCACATCGACGCCGCCCATGCCCGGCAGGCGTCTCAGGTACTCCGCGAGCGTGCCGTGCGGCAGGTACGGGCTCACGAAGAACCACGGCGGGTCGCCCGTCGCGCTGCTCGCGCCGAGGAGCGGGAGGACGTGTCGATGGCGCAGCGCGCGCCAGACGGCGGCCTCGCGCACGAAGAGCGCGCGCGGCGTGCTCTCGACGAGCACCTTGAGCGCGACGGGCCGGCCGCGCCACGTCCCGCGGTAGACGTCGCTGAACGAGCCGATGCCGACCTTGGCCTCGCGGTCGACCTCGTAGCGCGTGATCGTCCAGCTCGGCACGACGACGGGGCCCTTGCTCAGCCGCCGCAGCGCCTCGATCCCGCCCTCCATGAACTCGCGGTCGAGCGTGTCGCGCGGGGGCCGCCACGCGGCGTCCGTCGTCCAGCTGTCCGCGGTGTGCGGCGTCGTGCTCCCGCTCTCGACGCTCGCGAAGCTCTTGACGGAGTTCGTCCACCCCTCGCGGTCCGCCTGCGCCCCGACCAACAACGGCGTCTCCGCCCGCCCCTCGTCCACGAACTCCATCTCGCGTTCAAGCGCGCGCTGCAGCGTCTTGACCGCCTCGGGGATCTCGTCCCGTCCGATCTGGAGCACGGCCAGCACGCGCGCGTCGCTGCCGGCCGAGAGCGCGCCCTTGAGCACGCGCGCGAGGTCCGCGGCGTCGTGCGCGGCGTCCGCGGCGTTCTGCCGCGCCTGCAGCGTGCCGATCACCGCGCGCGCCTGGAAGGGGTCGGTGATGTGCGCGAGCGCGGAGGCGAGGTCGGTCGGGTGGCTGGCTGGCGGCGTGCCGGCTGTGGGTGTCGACGCGTGGGCATCGCCGGCCGTGGATGAGGAGAACGCCTCGGGTAGCGCGGGCCGCAGCGTAGCCGTGCTCCGCATCGGGTCCTCGTGCTCGAACAGGCCCAGCGGCTCGAGCTCGCCGTGCTCGTGCCCGAGCAGCGCCCGCAGGAGCGCGGCCGTGTCTGCCTGCCGGCGCGCCTCGTTCGCCTGGACCTGCTTCAGGATGCGGATCTGGATGGAGAGCGAGAAGGCCGCGAGCGCGGCGGAGAGCGCGGTGTCGCAGCCCGCGATCGCGCGCAGGATCTCGTCGCGCTTGAGGTACCGCTTGAGGAACGGGCGCGTCGCCTGGCGGTGCAGGAACGCATAGACCTGCGCGAACGCCCTGCGGCACATCAGCCCCGCCCCAGCCGTACC
>LCTX01000350.1:48721-61774 GCA_002233555.1 Limonomyces culmigenus | reverse complement strand
GCGTGCCGAGGACGGCGCGCGCGGCGGCGGCTACGCGCTGCGGATTGTTAGTGATTGGGAGGGGGAAGGAGGGGGGGAGAGACCTGGCGCGTGTGCGTGTACGCGGCGAGCTGCTCGTCGCTCGCGCCCCGCCGCGCGGGCTCGTCCGCCCACGGACGCGCACCCCGTGCCGCGCGCTTGTCCCACCAGCGCGTCGGCGCCGCGTTCGGCGGCGTGTCGAGGTGCAAAAGCCCGGTGTCGATCCGGGCCGGCGACGGATTCTGGTTGGGGAGAGTAGAGAACGAGTGGGCTTCAGATGGCAGAGGACGGGCGGGCGGGGTGATCGGCGAGCTCCGGCCGCGCGAGAGCGAGAAGGACGAGCCGCGCGAGCGCGAGATCGACGGCAGGAGCACCGAGGATCCGCTCGGCGAGCCGTGCCCGAGCGGGAGCGCGCCTTGCGTTGGGGTGGAGAGTGGCGAGGGTGTATGCGCGGGGTTGAGCGGCGAGGTTGCTTTGACTGTCGACGCCGAATCTGAGGGCGCGCGCGGGCGATTGGGCGAGCTGCTCATCTGGAGAGCGGTGATGAGATCGCAGTGGGTAGAAGAGCGGGCGGGCGGACCTTTGATGATGCTCACAGACACCCCGTCCGTGCTACGGTGCAATGGACGTGTCGCGGACAGCCGACACGTCCAGCTGGCTCGGGCGCAGAGCCAGCAACGGGCATCGCAGAAGACGGTGCGGGGATACCTGCACCGCCACGCGCTTCTTGCTTCTTCTCCTCCCGCCGGCAATGGACGCGCGCGATTCGGGGGTGGCATGCCTCTAAGGTAGAGGGATTGGAATCTTGAGGTCGGGGAGCGTCTCGATCTCTGTGCGCTGCAGGAGCCAGGCCTTGGTGTCCCATTGCTCCGGGTACACCACCTTGCATCCCTGGAAATCAGCCACATCAGGCTGTCTGCTCGACCGTGAAGCTGGGCAGCGGGCGCGGAGATGTCGGGCGTGTACATGCCCTCGCCATTGACATCCCTCTTCAGCCTGCCGAACTTGACGAAGTTTGATATTTGTGCAGCCGCCCTGCGCGGTGACTGATTGCGTCGTTGAGTGTTCGCCACTACTTGAAGTCGATGTGCGGATCGCCCGGCACGGTCGAGACTTTCAACGGCTGTGACGCGATGCGATCAAACCGGCTCCGTGACACTCCCCGAGCGAGGCATGTGGACCTACCGGCGACGCATCGGCGTGCGAGATGCGATCTGGGCGGGACGGGCGCATGCCTCTCCGGGCCCAAACGCGCGTTGATCGCTCGCGCCTCGGCAGTACAAGTTGCGGCTGCCAGGTCCGCCGTCGCCCATCCGCCCCTCGCGATGGCGTCTCCCACCTACGTTGGCGTCTCGACTCTGCCCGCCAGCGAACAGCTGCAGTACAACATGATCCACCTGCATGCCGTGCTCAAGCTCGGCTACACGACGATCATGGCGGACCTGGAGCGTGCGCCGCACGACGACCTCGACAACTTCCTCGGCTACTGCGAAGCGTGGACGCTCACCATCGACAACCACCACGACTCGGAGGGTCCGTGTGGCTCTTCTGTGACTCCCTTGCTGTGCTGAGCGTGGCGGGGTAGAGCACGTCGTGTTCCCGTTCCTCAACCAGAAGCTCGACTTTTCGCACGAGAAGGCACAGCACGCGGTCATCCACGCGGGGCTCGATGCGCTTGCGGCGGAGCTGCGGGCCGCCAGAGCGGACCCGTCTCGGTTCCAGCCGGAGGCCCTGAAGCGTGCCATGGCAGCGCTGAAGGAGCCCTTGGTGCGTTACGTCCCATGCGCTCCGGGCCCTATATCGATCTGTGGCCCAGTTCGCGCACCTCGACGACGAGATCGCGCACATCGCGCCCGCACAGGTTGGCGTGTTCGACGACGCCGCGCTACTCGCGATGTACGCGGCCCTTGACAAGGTGCGCGCGATGTGTCTCTGCGACGCGGCCGGCTGACCGGACGGACACAGTACGCGCAGAGCCACGGCGATCCGTTCGTGGTCGTCCCGTTCGTGCTGGGCCATGTGCCGCCGGCGCTCAAGCGGACGTGGCCGCCGATGCCGTGGCTCGTGCGCAGGGTGCTCGCGCCGTACGTCTTCGCGCGGCGGTATGCAGGGTGAGACGCGGCCGTGCCTTGCCCCGGGGTCCAGATGCTCACTGCGATGGCTGCAGATACTGGAAGTACTCGCCGTACACGATAGCATGACTAGAACCCGGTGGCTTGCTCGTCTTCATTCATCGTGTTCGTCGTCAGCCCTGTACATCTCCCGTCATCTCGTGTGCAGTTGGCTTTCCTCCGTTGTGCAGCGCATCTCCTTCGAGGGTGTAACGTTTGGCGCGCTAGTACATCAAACAGCTACCTACATCTTCTCCTGCTCGAGCTCCGGGGCATACATCTTCACATCTTGTCTGATGCGACGAGGGCGGCGTGCGAACGACCCGGACCGGGGTGAGAGCCGATAAAGCGGACGGAGGCACACACGTGTTTGCTAGCGACCGCGCCTCCCCCACTCCGCCGTCGATGCCCGCCGCGGCCAAGCACCAGAAGAGCGCGGCGCGCGAGCTCGACGAGCCGCCGCCGGGCAGCTCGCACGCGCACGAGCTCGAGCTCAAGCGCCTGCGGGGCGAGATTCCGTGCGCCGAGTGCAAACGGTCTGTCGATCTCTGCCCTGTCGGACTGGGCCCCGCTCATACACTTTGGCAGGCTGAAGATCAAGTGCGATCGGCAGGTGCCGTGCGCGTCGTGCGAGCGCCGGGGCTGCGGCCAGCTGTGTCCGAACGACCACTTCAGCACGGGCGAGGGCTCGCGCTTCGCCTCGGCCGCGGAGGAGATCCTGCGCAAGCGGATCCGGCGCATGCTCGCCCGCGTGCGCGCGCTCGAGGATGCCCTGCACAACGAGCAGGCGCTCGTCGCGCCGGACCAGGAGCACCCGCTCTTCGCGGACGGCGACTTCAAGCTCGACCCGGCCGTGCTCGCGGACCTGCAGGAGGAGGCCGAGGAGCCCCAGCTCGATACCGTCGAGGCTGCCATTGGCACGCTCAGCATTGCCAAGGACGGAACTTCGCGCTTCTTCGGTCGCAGCGGCGGGCCGACCATCCTCCTCGTGAGTGCCGGTCAACATAGCGGCGCGAGTCGGCCATCTCATTTCGTCCTCACAGACGGGAGGCGCTCCCTCAGTCGCAGATGCAGTGTCTCCGCCGCCTTCGGACCACGCGTCTCCCTCGAGTTCGCTGGACGCTTCTGAGCCTTCCGCAGCACCAGATGAAGAGCTCGTCGACGGCACTCCGGGCGAGCTCATCCTGTCCCTCCGGAAGCACCTCCCTCGGCTTGAAGAGACACAGAAGCAGCTGGCGGCCTACTTCGAGCGTGGCTCGTGGCTCTCCCGAGGCCCGGACCGCACGCAGCTCTTTGGCGAGCTCATCCCCGCGCTGTATGCCGCCGACGGAGACTCGGCCTCCTTCACGGTAGCTGCGCTCCCGCACGCGCGAGCGGGCAACTGCGGGCCGCACGGGCACGCACTCCTGTTCGCCGTGCTCGCGATCGCGGCGCTCGTCCCGCCCGCGGGTGCCCCGGACACGGCCGCGGCGGACGCGTGGCTGCGGCGCGGGCAGGCCGCGCTCGTCGTGAGCAGCATCTTCGAGGGCCCGTCGGTGCTCACGCTGCAGGCGCTGCACGCGCTCGGCGTCGGCTACTTCATGCGCCAGGACGGGCGCGACGAGCTCGGGTGGAGCGTGCACGCGCTCGCCGCTCACATCGCGCTCACGATGGGGCTCCACCGGGACCCGCGGCAGTTCGCGCTCGCGCCCGTCGAGGCCGAGCGCCGGCGCGCGCTCTTCTGGAACCTGTTCCACATCGACGGCTGGAACGCGCTGAACACGGGCCGGCCCGGCATCTTCCAGCAGGCGTTCGTCGACTGCGGGCTGCCCTCGGGCCACGAGATCGTCGTCGAGGGCGGGCAGGTCATCGACGTCCCGGACGTCATGCGCCACACGCTCAACTTCTTCCTCCGCATCGTCACGCACATTGTGCACGTCACGCTAGCCGCCGCGCCGCCGCGCTACCGCGCGATCATGGACGCGGACGTCCTCATCGACGACTTCCCGCTCGCGCCGCCGGGCCCGCCGCCGACGCCCGCGCTCCAGCGCGCCGCGCGCCCCGGCAGCGTCCTCTACTTCTACGTGACGTACCCGGCGAAGGACATCGCGCGCATCGGGCTGCACCGCACGTTCTACGCGCACGCGCTCCTCGCCGCGACGGCGCCCGACTGCACGCACCAGGACCCCGAGGCCGCGCCGCACGCGCACAGCTTCCGGCGCGCGGCGGACGCGAGCACCGCCGTGCTCGAGTGGGCGCTCCTGCAGTTCTCGCTCGTCCCCGACTTCTGCTGCGCGGCGTGGTACACGTGGACGTACTCGTTCGCGGGCGCGCTCATCCTCGGCTCGCTCGCCGTGCACGCGCCGCGCCACCCCCGCGCCCCCGCCGCCCGCGAGCTCCTCGTCCGCGCGATTGGCCTCTTCGCCGCCGCCGCCGGCCGCGGCGCCGGCCGCGCGCGCCATGGCTTACCGATTCTCCGCGGGATACTGGAGCAGGCGCAGGCGAGCGAGGCCCGCGGGCACGCGCCGCGCCCCGCGCCGGCGGACGTGGACGCGGCGGACCCGCTCCTCGTCTTTGGGGGGCAGACCAAGCTCGTGCGTGCGCAGGAGACGCCGCCCCCGGAGGAGCCCGTCTACCACGCGCAGCCGGACCGCTACGAGCTCGCGGCCCGTGCCGGGCTCTTTCCGCGCCCGGCGTCGTTGCGGGTGCCCGCGCAGGCAGGCGGGTATGAGGAGCAGCAGAGGACGCCGACGGCTACAAGCTATCGGGGTCAGCAGCCGGGGTACCCAGCGTACCAGACAGCGCACGCTGGCACGTCGTACTCGACATCCCCGGGCTATGCGAGCTCGTCGTACACCACCCCGTCGGGCCAGTCGGCGCACGCCGGCACGTCTGGGCACGTCAGCTCGGCCACGCACGCAAGCACACCATATGCAAACCCTTCGAACTACGCGGGCACGACGTACTCTTCAGCACAGACCAGCGTGCCCTACGCTACCGAGCCGTCCTACGCCAGCACGTCCTACGCTGCACCGCAGTCGCACGCGAGCTCCTCCTCCGTCACATTCACGCCCTCCCCGACATCAACGCACCCCGCCTCCGCCTCCTACCGCTCCTCGGCAAGCCCCACATCCTACGCGCCCTCCACGAGCAAGTGGCCCTTCCCCGGCTCCGCCTCGTACGGCGGCTCGTCCTCCCTCGCCGGCGCGCTCGGGCCCTCGCCCCCTCCCACCCCGTCGTTCTACACGCCCGCGAACGACCCCCCTCCGACGTCGACGTACGCGTACGGGAACGTGCAGATGGCGGCGATCCTCGACCACGACCCCAAGCTCGCGGCGTACTCGACGAAGCGGCTGCCGCTGCCGAAGGCACCGGAGGAGTACGAGTACTCGAAGGGCGCGCCGGCGCAGTACGGGTATGCGCAGGACCCGCCGGCTGCAACGTATGGGTATGCGCCCGAGCAGCCGCCGTATGCCCAGGAGCAGGCGTACGGGCACGGCGGCTACGCTCACGCGCAGGCTGAGCCGTACTATCCGGCCCAGCAACCGACCTACGCCCCGCCGCCCGCGCACGCCCAGCAGCCGCCCTACACGGCGCAGCCGACGTACAGCCAACCGGCCGCGTCGGACGAGTACGCGTCCGTGCCCGGGTACGGGCCGCCGCCGACGACGGAGATCCCGCAGACGGCGGTCGACTACGCGTGGCTGCCGTGGGTGAGCTCGCTCGGCGCGAACATCATGTACGACCAGGGCGTGTATGCCCAGCAGCAGCAGCAGCAGCACTATGCTGAGCAGCAGCAGCGTCAGCAGCCTCCGCCGCAATAGCTTGTCTCGATCTTATATTTTCGTTTTCCTTGTTCTTATATATCTGTGTACACCATCAATGCATAGTATGCGTGCCTGATCTGCATGCGTCATCGTTTGAAAGCATCAAAAACGCCGTCAAGAACGTCTACTGGGGTAAATTCGTCTTCCCGTTTGGGCCGCTTTCTTCACGTTTGGCCACTCCGCCATCGGCACTCCGGGCGACACTTAACCAAAAAATCGAACAGAGTATCTCTCGTCGTCCTACAAACAAGTACAACAGGGATCAAAAAGCGCGAAAAATGAAGTGGATTGAGAATGCGCGGGCATTGATTCCGGTCCATGGCACAATGGTGCGGCCTCTAGCCGATGCATCCGCCACAGCGCCGAGGTACGACGTCAGCCGCGTCGACCGCACCTTTGCTTACTGGGCCTATTGGACTCGTCAGCGATGGGCGGTGTAGCTATGCCAGGCTACGCACGCATCGGGCTGGCGGCGGCGATCGCAACGAGCATGGCAAGGGCGAGAGAACAGGTGCGCATGGTGGTAGTGGTGATGAGAGTGTCGTGGGTGGGAGTGCGGTGGGTAGAGCTCGCTGGCGAAAGACTAGTGGAAGCCGCTAGGCTTTATAGCAGGAAGATCGTCCATGCTTATTACGTCCATACGTTGCCTGATACGAGCCGGTACTTCGCCTCACTGCACAGACGTCTTCGTGGCTGAGCGTGAGACGATCATCGGAGCAGATCTTGAGTTTGATGTCGAATGGCGGCTGCACCTCAGCCCACAAAGCTAAGCCGTAATCCGATGAGTGGGATGAAATGCTTTCCTTCATCAGCTGTGTTCCGCAGAACGGAGGAAGTGTAGGCCAACTGTATATAGTTGATGGTAACATGGCCTGGACCAGCACCTCCATTTGTGCTTGGAAGGATCTGCGGCACTAGAAGCATAGAGCGCAATGAGCGAATGGCTCTTTCACGGCTGTTGGACATTGCAGCCGCGTCTTTAGAACAGTTCTTGGGGGAGCATCGGCAGCGCCATTCGGACAGACATTGGCTCAGAGCGATAAAATGATAGACGTGCTGTATCAAACAAAGGAGCACGATAGGAGCACTGGACAATGCCCAAGCTCAGTTACGAGTCGTAGATATGAGGAGGCCATCGAGCTTCCAAGAGTGGGATCCCAGAAGGAGGAAAGAAAGACGCGTCCTGGTCTCGTGATCGCGCGGGTGCCAGCTCCGGTCGAGTCCTTCTTTCACACCTGGACATCCACGTACAGCTTGCTCTATAACCGCGTACTATGCATAGACGTGTCACATCATCCGCGCGTGCAGCCCGCACCTTGTGTAATGTCGCGAGCCGGCACCCTTTCGTGGTTCTGTCCAGAGCGTTCTCCCGCGTCCACCTCACCGGGCCACTCCTGGCCTCTCGCTCGCCAGTGCGTATGTCATCCGTGCCTAGGTTATTTGGAAAAAGCTGATAGTGCTGTACCCGTTCACCAGTACCTGCGCGTATGAGCCGTCTTCCTCCCTCGTCCGTACGCTTCGCGTCATTCGTGCCCTCTGCAACGGAGGAGGTCCACGCGCTCGAGCGTCTCGCAGAAACGTGCATGTCTGAGCGCTACCGCACGCGAACGAAGACATTGACCCCGGACGAGCGCCTCGACCGCGCACTGTCCCGGACGGAGGACCTCATGCTCTTCTTCATTTCCATGTGCCGGGACAACGAGGGCTACATGCAGGCATGTCCATTCTCTCACATGCTGAGGCCGCCACTAACTTTTCACGTCTCTGTAGGCGTTTGATACGGACACGTCGGCAGCAGACGGCTCCGACATGGCCCGGGCTCGGGCGGCAGCGGCGAAGATGCTCGCGTCTATCTCTTGGGACCTGCAGCATATCCCGGCGTCAGATCCTCTGCGAACGGATAATGAGATCTTTAGCATGCAGATCAGCGACCTCGTCGACGTCGTCACGTCCCACCTGAAAGGTATCGCATTTCTTGGATCCCCATACTCTCCCGACTAACCAAGCGGACAGATGGTACTGCACCTGCGGCTGACTGGCAAGCTTTCTGGGGCGAGGTCTATCTCCTCTTCCATGGTATAGGCTCTTCGATGATGAAGCTCCGTGAACAGAAGACCTCGGCTCCCGAGTAAGCATATCAAGATGTATCGCCTGTTCTAGTCTTTTCTTCATAACATAACGTCTTTCATATTATAAACGAACAGCCCTCCAGAAGTATTGGACCAACATTATACAGTAATCTAAGGTCAAAGCATCATACTCTCGTCGTGACTTCATGTCCACCTTCACCGCCCTCCGACTTTTCCGTCCTCTATGTGAGCTGCAGCTGCCCTTGAGCACGTGCATGCCAGGCCAAGCGAAAGATGAGCAACGCCGGGCTGATCTCCTCAGGCAGGGGTCGTCAGCGCCGGGCAGTACAGAAGTCGGATTATGAGAGACCTACTGTTGAAAGATCAAAGAAAGCGCTCGTGCAATGTGCCGGAGAGCTCAGCCATCGGAATCAAGGGCGACTGCGCAAACAGTTCATATGCTCGCACTCGTGCATGTGTGCGTGTTTAGGCAGCGCATAAAATACAGCATTAGGTACTACCAGCCCCAGCCTCGCTCGTGTATATGCGAGGCTGCGAACGAACTACAGTTGACAACCTCTTCACGGCGTGTGATTGATGACCTGCTGCCCGGTCAGCGCCTGCTCCTCACCAGAAGAACGGGACAAACGTACAGAGAGCCGACGAGCAGGCGCATAGTCGCCGTGATCCGTGACCGCCGCAGGCGTGCCCGCCTCGGGCGTCATGTACACCGAGTTCCCCGAGTTCGCGCGCTCGGGGATCGGCGCGAGCGCAGAGCCGCTGCCCGGCGCGAACGCGGGGCGTCGCGCGCTGTGTGCCGCAAGCTGCGTCGAGCCGTGCGCCAGGTCGTTGACGTCGTAACTGCTCTCGGACGAGCCGCTCGCGCTGTCGCTGTCCGCCATCGGTGCCGCGCGGGTCTTGCCGCCGCCGAGCCAGAGGCCCGTGTCCGAGCCCGTAAAGCCCGCACCCGGCGGGACGCTCCCGCGCCCCGAGCTCGAGCCGGACGAGTGCGAGAGGTAGCTCGCGTGCGCGAGCGGGCCCGCAGGCATCATCATCGGCCCGTGCTGGGCGCCGTAGCCGCCGGCGAGGAAGGACTCGCCGAACACGAACGACGGGTCGTCCGCCGCGCGGCGCGTCCATGCCTCGCCCGTGTCGCTGACGGAGCTCGAGTCGCGCCGGCGTGGGTCGTCCGCGAACGGGTCGCTCGCGTTCCGCGCGTGCAGCGCGCCGACGCCCGCGACGCCCGCTGCGCCGTAGACGGCGTGCCCGGCGCGCGGGCCGCCGGGCGTGCGCGCGGTCGGGAAGTACGAGCCGTCGGGGTGCGTGACGCGGTCGAAGGACATGGGGCTGCCCGGGGACATGAGCGCGTCGCTGGGGTAGCGCGCGAGCAGGTGGTGCTTGTCTGCCGCATGGGCACTCGCGCCCGCGCCGAGTGCGAGCGCGGCGGCCTCGCCCGTGTGCGACGCGTCCGTGTTGTGCAGGTTCTCCGAGCTGCTGCTGCTGTGCACGGTCCGGCGCGAGGACGCGTCGCCACCGCGCATGTGCCACGGGCGCGCGCCGTGCGGGTCCTTCTCGAGCATGCCGGCGGCCGCGAGGTCCGCGTCGCGCTGGCGGCGGCGCCGGCGGCGAATGCAGAACCAGGCGCCGAGCGCGATTAGGAGGAGGAAGAGGAGTGCGACGGCGACGAAGATGCCCGCGAGGAGCGCGGTGTTCGAGCTGTGCTTGGCGGGGGCAGAGGTCATGGCTGAGGGGGCGGTGGAGGTGGAGGTGGAGGAGCTAGAGGGGGAGCTGCAGGAGTCCCGATGAGTGTCTTGCACACACACACACACACAAAAGTTGTAGGGGATCACATACGCAGTGTAGGAGGCTCCATTCGAACTAGTAGCCGGGGTGTACACGAAGGTGTAGCCGCTCGGGAGGGTGTAGTCGCCGATGGTGGTCGGGATGGTGAGGACGGTGCTGAAGGTCGAGAAACCGATGTTGATGTTCGTCGGGAGCACAAACGACTGCGGGAGTGTGAACTCGAAGCGGCGGGCCGGCTCGGCGAGCGTCGACGTCGGCACCGTCGGGATGATCATCGTGGCAGGGTCGTGAAAGGGTCGTTAAAGGTCGTGGTGGTCGTGGTCAAGAAAAGAGGCGAGGATATCAGGCCCGGATTCTCTCCGCTCCACATGACGCAGTGGAGCGGGTTCCCACATGGCGTTCATCACTTGTCTCGGTATAGGTTGTGCCTCTATGCGCGACTATATCTTTGTCTGAAGTCATGATCTCCACGCATGTGTAGATGATGTAGAGTTAGGCATTGAAACAGAGGTGCGACGACGTCAATCGAGAGTACCCAAACGGGAAGAAGAGTGACGAAATTACCCCGGTCCTTGGCTCCATCTGGACGTTCTTGATGTTCTCAAACGATGACGCATGCAGATCAGGTACGCATACATATATGGTATTCATACAAATGGTTGATTCCAGCGAGCCGCTATACTCGGTGGATAACTTGCCCTCTCCTAGTGGTGATGTCTAGAAAGCTCTCGTCGCCGCTCGTCTTGCTGTCCGCCCTCTCATGCACCAGCAAGTTCACCGTGTGTCCCGCTCCTACGCGTGTATTGGTTCCGTACGTGTGCTTGAACTCGAGGGGAGGTAGCACCGGGTGGCTCGGGGTTGCCCGGCTCTGCTCAGACGGCGCGTTGTGGGCAGAGTTCCAGACTGTAGCTTGCGGTCAGCCCCGTGACGATCAAAATCCGTTGAAGGATGAGACACACCAGTGGCAAAGACGACTCCGAAGATGGTGACGTACATGTTTGCGGGGATGATGTATATGACGTCGAACTTATTTCCACACGTGATTGTCGTGATAAGGGCGATGTTGAACAACACTGGGAAGACGAAGTTTCCAAGTGCGATGAAGAAGAGCGTACGAACACGGCCCGCGACCGAGTCTGAAGCGTACGTCAGTGGCTGAAGATCTTGAGAAGAGAAAGCGTGATTTACTCCGCGAGCCATCGCTCATCCGACCGGATGTTTGAGCTCTAATGAATCCAGACCGGAGCTTCCAGAGGAAGAGGCAAGAGACATAGCTATACGTGGTCAGTAATTATGCCTGCCAGTAATGGAAGGCAAGGTCACGCACAAGTGATCTACAAGCTGGCAGGAGAACTCCGATACGACCATCTTGTTGTTCAGAAGCCCGAGATTCATCGCGGTGGCCTTCGTTGGGTCGCTAACATTTGTGACTGTCGGTGCATACTGGACGACGCTTGTCACGATGAGGGTGAGGCGTGCGGCCTTGACGATGGCAGGAAACGAGAAGACGCCCACGAACTTGCGAGTCGGTGTCGCCGCGAGTGGGAAGACAGCAAAGAGGCGAACGAGTAGTGCGAGATCGACGACCCACGCCCCGAGTGACAGCACCAGCGAGAACGCGATATAGACCCCGCGCGGGACTCCCGCGAGCGGATCGAACAGGATGCCAAGCTAATGAGAATGAGAAGTCAGAAGTCTTTCTAGATAACTCATAGAGAGTGGACTTACCATGACAGAGTCATTCCAAACTGCCATACCCAGTCCGATCATGACGTCGAAGAAGACAATCCAAAACAATGGCGTGCGACGGAGACGGGGTGTGGAGAAGTAAATAAGCGTGAGCAGAATTGGGATGAGCATCGCCCCGAATACGGTGTGGATCATGAGCAGGCCGACAATGGGGCGCATCTCTTGAGCGAACAGGGAGATGAGCTCGCCAAGTATTCCGGCACCAGAAGATGAGGACATGGCGGGAGAAGTCGAAGGGAAGATCGTCAAGAGTGACTGCAGCGAAAGGACGCCCAAGTGTCGAGCACAGAACCGGAGGGGGATCTTATATCGGTTTCGCACCATGCATGCATGGTCGCCTCAATGAATGCTGACAGGAAATGACGCCGGGGAAGGCACCCCATCTTTCGTGAGGAGATGAGCAGTGGCGTGGGTGTCGATGCATCGACGAGTGTCGGGCGGGACACGGAAGGCGCGGACGAACAGCCACGACGCACAGCCTTGGACGGTTGGATCAATCATATTGAGGCTTCGAGGGAGCCTGAAGGCTGAGCGGAGGCTCGACGTAAGGTGGGGTGAGTTATCGATGGTGAGCTGTCCAGAGACATGTCAGTGCCGGTAGTGTATGCGCTGGGATGGTGATACAGCCGCGCACCTGGGAAGTCGATCGGTTAGCATACGATATGAGCTTCGAAGGCTTTGACCGCAACCAGATCTGGAACTAGACTAGGTGGCTGATGAATAGAATGTAGACTTTGAAGTGGCGTTGGACCGTTCGTTCAATGGTTGACACGTTGACGATCGACGACAAACAGCAAGCTCCGGGACCCGGGTGTGCTTCCGTTCAGACTGTCGTCATCGATGGCTGAGCAAGTGGCCCTTGGCTCTTGCCACCACGACTCACGACTTACGACCCTGACTGGCTCGTCACTGTGCTCTGCTTTTCACTGACAGACATCTCTCGGTCGTCTATACGAACATATCATGACGACCACTTCTGCACCATGGGCCCCCGGACCGTCTACGACGTGGAGTCCAGCTGCGACCACCCTCTTCCCGAACCAGAATAGCCAAAACAACGGCCAAAACAGTGACGGGAACGGGAACGGGCAAGGGACCAGTGCCGCGCTGTATCGTACGTTCAAGCCAAGACTCCCCTCTGCCTCCTCACTCACGGTCCCGCAGTCTACACCTTCCTCGCTACGCTCATCGTCCTCGTTGCTGTATCCGTATGCATTCTAGTGCGCATGTTGATGCTACGGAATCGCCGGCGTCGGCAGATCGCTCAGATGCTCGCCACCGACCCTACACTTCTTCCGCCTGGCTGGGTGGACGGCGTATACTTTGCGTTCCCGAGGAGAAGGGACGAGGGTGATCTTCGGCCGGCACCTGTCATGCGTGACTTGTGGGTCTCTGAAGGAGATGAGAAGACCGCTTGGGCAGATATCATGGTGCGTCTACTTAGCGGCCGTCCACCAGAGCCCCATTTTGATCAGACCCCGTTTAGCCCCTCAACGT
>LCTX01000350.1:0-48596 GCA_002233555.1 Limonomyces culmigenus | reverse complement strand
TGTGTCGCCGCCCGCCGGGAGTGCTGGAGTATGAGGCTTTGAGTAGTCCGCGGATGACTGTATATGGAACTGGAAGCTCTGTACCATAATCGAATATTGCTGTACGCCATCAAAGATGTTACGGCCGTCACGAATGCAGTTCTCCAACTGCAGAAGTCCCCCCTCTCTCCCTCACCGCTGTGCACCTACACACTGCTCTCCATCCTGGATCTTGCCCACACCTCTGTCATCCCAACCTAACTTGCACGGGACTTGCGCTGCTACACCAGAGGCTATGTGATGCCGCAGTTGATCTTCGCAAGCAGCCGGTGATCCGACGGGCGGAAGATCATCATCGCGGCCATGAAAAAGGTGGACAGCCGCGGGCTGCGCACCCCGGCCGCCCTCCCTTCATTCTTCAGGTCGCCCTCGCGCGTTTTTTCTCTTCTGTTCCTCTCGGCGCGTCGCAGCTGGCTGCTTTTGGTCTCGATGATCGCATTTCACGCCACGTTTCGGATCGACTCGGGCGCGTCGTACCTCAACGCGGCTGTGTTGCACGTCGGGCTCGGTGAGTGTCTGCCCCGCCTGACATACAGCGGAGCGCTGACGGCTGCGTCTGATCAGGGTTCTACCTGTGGCTGATGGTCGCCAGCATTCGACACTTCATTCGCCAGGCACCCGGGACGGCAGCACGCCGTGTTCTCCTTCCATACGCAGTGCTCGCGGCCGTCATCAACCTCGCGCTCGTCTTCGTGACAGCGGCTCTGCAGGCGCAGGTGTTCGATGAGCCGCACAAGAGTGCCCATCCGCGCGAAACAGGAGCGTTCTGCTCGCCGGCCAACAGCGTATACCGCCTCATGCTCGCGCTCCCGATCGTCATGAACGATGCCCTTCTGGTGAGTTCCATTCTCGATTATGTGATCAACCAATGTACTCACACAGGACTTACGACAGGTATACCGTGCTGGTACACTTTACGACTGGAAACGCCGTGTCATGGTCGTTCCCATCTTCATCTGGTCTGCTCTTGTCGGTACGCGAATCTTCGAGACGATCTTGTCGCGCTTGACTCACCCAATTTTTACAGCTACCGCGTTCACGTTCAACCTTGCGTGTACAGGCGTTTCGCCAGTCTTCACGGAAAACCTCAACCTCGCGGGTGTCGTGCTCCTCGGGCTGACCATTATCCTCAACATCCTCCTCGCCGCGATGATCATCTTCAAACTCGTGTCTGCGCGGCGCGCTGCTCGCGTCTTCGGCGCTGACGGCATCGCCTCGACGTACTCGGCCATCATCACGATCGTCGTCGAGTCCGCGCTCGCGTGGGTGCTCTCGATCTGCCTCGGCGTGATCTTCAACACGAACGGTTTCCAGAACACGCCTGTCGGGCTGTTCTTCGATTCGATCGCGGAGAACATGTCGGTGTGTGGTGGCTGCACAGTCTGTGGGGTGCAAGAAGCTGACGATGCGACAGTTTTTGAGCCCGGCGATGCTCCTGTACTGGATTGCGCACAACATGCATTACACGCCGCCTGCGGAGAGGACGATCTCATCGACCACGACCGTGGCGGATGAGATGGACGTCGCCGAGAAGCAGATCGCCAAGAAGGAGTTCGATCCCTGATCTTTTGCTCCAACTCTGCGTCCACGACTTGCGCCGGGCATGCTGCCCGTCAGCACCTCCGCTGCTTGAAGCCGCGTTCGATCAAGGCTCCGGTCTCCCTTTGGGGGAAGGAGTACTTGCTCGAGGGACATCAAGGCATGTGTTGTACGGGCGCGCCCAGGTACCGGGTGTACATCACTACGTCGAGATATTTCCACAGTGTAGGATGTATCATTCGTCGCTTCTACCCATGCGTGATATCGGATTTTGCGCTGAAGACTTGCCTCGGCCTTTTAGCACAATCTCATCCAGCTGAGCCTTAGCCTGAGCCTCGTACGCCCCACACTCCTGCTTGCTCTTCAGCAACTGCTCGTCCTCGTCCGGATTGGACCCGGGGTCCGACTCGCTGTTCGATACAGCCCTCACATCGTCCCGCTTATCATGCGAACAGGACAATGAGCCTGTGGCTTCGTTCGGCTCCAATCACGGAGGACAAGTCATCAGGCGCATGTCTTGTCACCGCTTCTGCTGCCACAAGGATAACTGCACGCGCGAGCTGAGGTGTCAGCTCGCCTCGGGTGATGTGCGAGGCGGCGGTACCGAGGATGCTCCAGCCATAAGTAAAGCCCAAGCCGCGGCCAGCGAGCTCCACGCCCCGGCGCCCTCCACCCCTCACGCCCTGCACCATGTGCACCTACACCCTCGTCCTCGCCATGCTCGTTGCGCTCGTCGCAGGCAGCCCGCTGCGTGAGTAGCCCTGCACAATTACCGTTCTCCAGT
Source organism: Limonomyces culmigenus (assembly GCA_002233555.1). Classification (NCBI taxonomy): domain Eukaryota; kingdom Fungi; phylum Basidiomycota; class Agaricomycetes; order Corticiales; family Corticiaceae; genus Limonomyces; species Limonomyces culmigenus. The sequence goes on along the minus strand of LCTX01000350.1, from coordinate 46,234 downwards.
CGCTGACATGCGCCTATAGCCAAGGTGCAGAAGGCCGAGCCCGAGTGCGGCGGCTGTGTCAACCACTAGACGAGTTCTGTCGTGTGCCCATTCTCTCCTGTTTGTTTGTACACCATTGTACTTTGTCCACACCACGCCACCGCATGTATATCATCACGTCGGAGTTCTCAATCTGACACTCGAGTGGACGATTGCAAGCAAAAGCGACGTACTACAGCAGACATGCAGCGTGTGAGATGATACAGTCGGCACGTGTGAGATGATCGTGAACCCGTTTGGAGAGCTGGGGACATGGGCGTAGAGGGCGACTCATATGTGTTTCAGATTTGTGACGGCGTTAAGATCATTCAATCCTTAGAGCTGTCACAAATCTGATACACAGGTGACTCGGCGGCGCCGGAGGGGGAGAGCGAGCTTGAGTGAGGAGATCCGTAGCCGCCCGCCCTGCCGGCGGACTGACTTGAGCACTGTCGCCAGAGAGAAGGTATGCGTGAGTGGGCGCCGTAGTATTGGCGAGAGCTGCCGAGTGGCGGCACGAGGATATACAGAGTTAAGAGGCAAGCGGGAGGATGGGAGTAGATGGATGTGCGACGTGTCCCCTGTACAGTGTACCGGCGGAGTGAGGTCATGAGGTGAGACGGACTGATGCATTGTTCATTTTCTGATCACCTTATGAGCGCGCCCCGTCGACGCGTCCCGAGACCAGCGACCGGATGCAGGGCTACAGTCGCATGTACATCAGACCACGCAGAGGAGGGAGAGGGGGGAACGAGCGCACACGCACCTTCACGCGAGCTTTAACCTTCGGAGAGATGGGTCGTCGGATGAACAAACGGCGAACAACTCAGACACTGTCGAGGATGTGCGAGGGAGAGCGCCTACGAGACCCGCGTGCGCGCCCATCCGCCGTCGCCGCTTCGCAGCACCGGCTGCCCCAAGTGGTCAAGCAGGCCGGATCGATGGCAGCCACGTTTGTCGCGCAATCCGCGCAGCTCGGGGGCTCACGGCGGGCGGTCGGGCCGGCCTCGGACCCTGCGCGTTACGTCATTCGGCGCGGCTCAAAAGTAAAGTTGCAGATCCTCCCGTGGCTGTCGTCCATCTCCCCGCGATGAGGTCCGCTAGTTCGTTGTAGGAGGGGGCGAGGGCTGATACTTAGGCCACAGCTCCTACCGGAACCACCGGATCATCGTCGCCTCGCTCTTCCTCCCGCACACCGCCGTCCTCGGCGAGAGCGTGCCGGGGACGCCGTCGAGCCCGCGGCCCGAGCTCCCGCCGCTGGGCGTGCCCGTGCCCAAGGGCATCGTCGACTCTATCCTCGACAAGGCGTGTCTTCTGCGTCTACACTGCGCAGCATGTACTCACGACGCTGCAGGCCCGCAAGGCGTCGCCTGCACAGACGCCCGCGGCCGAGGCACGCGACCCGTTCGCGCCGATCGACGTCCCGCTCTCGCCCGCAGCGCTCACGCCGGGCGGCGCACCGATCGCGGGCGCGCCGATCCTGCGGCCGAAGCTTCCGGGCCCGCTCAAGAGCATCGTGCTCGACATGCAGGCCAAGGTGTGCTGCTCTCTCGCCGGCGGCACATACCCCGTACTCACGGCAGCTCCTAGTCCCGCGCGCCGACGCCGGCCGTCGAGCGCGAAAACCCGTTCGTCCGCCCCGCAGGCGCCGCGCCGCACCACGGCCCGTCGCGCATGCAGCGCAAGGGCACGCTCGGGCGCTCGCTGCGGCCCGCAGGCGGCCTGCCCGGCGCGCAGGCGTGGCACGTCGAGCCGAACACGCACGCGAACGGCGGGCTGCACAACGCGCTCGCGAGCGTGCGCGCGCAGACGCGCGCGCAGCTGTGCGTCGGCACGCTCGGCACCGCCACCGACGGCTTCAACGAGGCGACGCGCGCGGACGTCGATGGACGGATGCGCGATGAGTACGGCGCGCTGCCGGTGTGGATCCCCGATGCGGAGTTTGGGAAGTGCTACGACGAGTTCTGCCACCAGGTTCGCTTGTCTGCCTGCGTACGGGCGGACGCGTAGCTGATGGGGCGCCAGGTCCTCTGGCCCGCGCTGCACTACGCCGTGCCCGACGCGCCCAAGACAAAGTCGTTCTACGAGTCCTCCGCCTGGGCGCAGTACCTCTCCGTGAACGAGCGCTTCGCAGACGCGATCGCAGCCGCCTACGAGCCGGGCGACGTGCTCTTCGTGAACGACTACCACCTGCTCCTCCTCCCGCAGCTGCTCCGCGAGCGGCTGCCGGGCGCGGCGATCGGCTTCTTCCTGCACGTCGCGTTCCCGTCGAGCGAGATCTTCCGGTGCCTGGCCGTGCGCCAGAAGCTGCTGCGCGGGATGCTCGGCGCGGACCTGCTCGGCTTCCAGACTGCCGCGCACGCCCGCCACTTCCGCCAGACGGTCAGCCGCGTGCTCGCGCTCGAGGCGACGCCGCGCGGCATCCAGACGGACGCGCGTTTTGTTGACGTCGGGGTCTTCCCGATCGGGATCGACGTCGGCGCGCTCACCGAGCGCAGGTGCGGCGGGCGCTTTCGCACGGAACGGGGCAGGGGCTGATGAAGTGATAGGAACGAGCCCGAGACAAAGGAGTGGATCGAGACGCTCGCGCAGCGCTACGCCGGCCTCAAGCTCGTCGTTGGCCGCGACAAGCTGGACGAGGTGCAGGGCGTCAAGCACAAGCTGCTCGCCTTCGAGCTCTTCCTCGAGCAGTACCCCGAGTTCCGCAACAAGGTGCCTCCCCTCCCCTCCCCCTCCCCCTCTCACTAACGCCGAACTGCGCAGGTGGTGCTGATCCAGGTGGCGCTGCAGACGTCCGAGGCGAACGAGGAGCACGCGACGGTCGCGGCCGTCGTGTCGCGCATCAACAGCCGCTTCGCGAGCCTGACGTACACGCCCGTCGTGTTCCTGCACGCGCACGACCTCGCGTTCGCGCAGTACCTCGCGCTCCTCACGGTGGCCGACGCGTTCCTCGTCAGCTCCGTCCGCGAGGGCATGGCGCTCCGCGCGCACGAATTCGTCGAGTGCCAGGCCGGCCGCCATGCGCCGCTCATCCTCTCCGAGGTGCCGTCCCCGCGCGCCCTCCTCCACACGTGTACTAGCTGATCCACTGCGCAGTTCACGGGCTCGTACACGTACCGCGGCTTCCGCTCGTGCATCGCCATCAACCCCTGGGACAAGCGCGGCACCGCCTCCGCGATCCACTCCGCACTGACCATGCCGGCGTCCGAGGCGCGTGCACGGTGGGACGACCTGCACGCGCACGTCGTCGCGCAGACCGCGCAGGCGTTCGTCGGCGCGGTCCTCCAGCGCACGCTGCGCGCCGCGCTCTCGCACAGCGCGCCGGGCGGCTCGGCGCTCCCGCGCCTCGACGCGGGCAGCGTCGCGCCGCGGTACCGCCACAGCCGGCGTCGGCTGATTGCCGTCGACCTTGAGGGCATGCTCTGGCGCGGGCGCGACCCGCGCGACGCCGCTGCGCGCCCGCCGGCCGAGGTCGTCGACGTGTTGAAGAGGCTCGCGGCCGACGAGCAGAACGAGGTGTGGGTATTTAGCGGGTTGCCGGTGCGCGGCGCGCTCGAGGAGCTCGGCGCGACGCTGCCGGGCGTCGGCCTCGTCGCGGAGAACGGGTGCTTCATCCGCCCGCGCGGCGAGGGCGCGCGCTGGATCAGCATGGTCGGGAACAAGAACCTCGAGTGGAAGCCCGCGTGCCTCGAGATCCTGCACTACGTTTGTCCCCCCTTCTCCCTCTGTACCTCGCTAACGGCGCGAATGGCAGTTCACGGAGCGCACGCCGGGCGCGTACGTCGAGGCGCGCGAGGCGTGCGTGGTGTGGCGGTACTGGACGACCGCGAACGCGGCCGCGGACCGCAGCTGGGCGCGCCGGCAGGCCGCCGAGGCGCAGAACCACATCTTCGACAGCATCGGCGAGCGCTTCGGCCTGCGCATCGTCCCCGGCGCGACGTCGTTCCTCGTGCTCCCCGCGGACGTGTCGCGCGGGACCGCGCTCGCCGCCGTGCTCGACCCCGCCGGGCCCATCCAAAATCCGCCGGCGAACATGCCGGGGAGCCCGCGCGTGGGGAGAAGGAGGGGCAGTGCGGGGAGGAGCATGAGTGTGAGCATGATGGAGGGCGAGGAGGGCGGCGCGCACGACTTTGTGCTCGCGCTCGGGGCGGACGAGAAGATGCTGCGGCGTGCGGCGGAGCTCGAGGGCGCGGAGACGGCGAGCACGGGCGGCAAGCGCGCGAGCGAGGCGCGCTGGGCGGTCGAGCCGGAGGAGGCGCTCGGCGTGCTGCAGGGGCTGCTTGCGGCGTGAAAAGGGGATCAAAAGGAGGCGTTGAAAAGGAGGTGTAAGATGAGTGCATGTGCGTGTATAGATGCCAAGAAGGTTCTAGGACAATGAGCATGTGTGTGTGAGTGGAGGCTAGCTCGCCGGCACGGGCTTTTACAGCAGGGTCGTCAGCCTACGATTCGCGCTGCGCATACTCGCACATTTCTGATATGCATCTCTACTTTGGACCGATCAGACTGTGATCAGTAGTTCGTCCGGGATGAGCTCCTCGCTAATGGCTCGTGCCATGCGATTGCGGGCGAAAGCGGAGGCATATGCCGGCATAGGCACGTAGATCGAGAGTGTGCTCTGGGCTATCCGGCCCACGTCGCTTGCATACGACGCATTCCGAAGACGGGAACAGTGTACAGCTCGAGCTCATTGTATCACAAGGAGCGATAACATACAACATCAATGATCAATGCTTGCGAGCAGCGATCGGGTGGGGAAGTCTTTGGTGTTGCCTTCAGTTGATGCATCCGCCGCAGGTCAGGTCGGATCCGGGCTGGTCTACTGGTGCTGTGGATGCTTGTGAGTGGCGGTACAGGCAGCACGGCCATGCCAGAACACGCACGCAGTGGGCTGGCGGCGACGAGCGCCACGAGCACGGTCAGGATGAGGATGTAGGTGCGCATTGTGGTGATGGTGGTAGTGCGCAGATCTCACTGGCGATAGCCTGGGGAGCAGAGCTGCACTTTATAGCTGAGACTCCGTCGGCTCCGCGCCAGCCTTATCGGGTCCATATGCTGAAGAACCATAGTAAATGAGTTCGCACTTCGCCTCGACCGCGCAGTGACAGTCGTGGGAGGATCCCGACAGGTTCATGAAAGCACGCGACCAGATGCGACCGTGGATTGCAGCCGCTGTAAAGAAATACTAGCTCCCGGAACGCCAAGGTCTTGCTTGCAGCTCGTTCCAAGTTCTTAGAGACTCGGTGAACGCTCCACGGGTTGACTCCAACTTCCGGAACCTTCCTATCCTGGATGGAAAGTCGCAAGGGTTCGCATCGGCATCACTCACGAATCCGTTCTCGCACTTGATCTTGAACAAAGAAAAATTGCATATGTGTGAAAGATCGATTCCAATGCATCCGAGGGTCCTGGTATCGCCTCACGAGCATGTGCAGGACATCCAGACGAGGCTACAGGGCAAGGTTGAGCTTCGAAACTGCTTTGGCTCCACCACACCGAGGCCATCCAGTCTCTAAGAACTCGGAACGAGCTGTGGTGCTGCTCCTTCTGCTGTCGAGTCACGGCAGAAGCTCCAACCGCGAAGCTCGGATGTGAGCCCTTCATGTGCGCGAGAGGCCCTTTGACATAGCCCAATCATAGCTCTCGCCGATCCCGGAGAAATATTGTGGTGCAATGCGCCGCAGTAGTGTTCGATTTCATGCTACGCGAAGAGGCCCCACGGTACATCAGCTGCCTCCAGTTGGAGACCAGACGGAACAGCCATTGTGGTCATCTACCCTTCGTCTTCGTGGGTGTCGACTGGACCAAGAGTCCGTTCGTTGGCAACCCGAACGCATGTTCATGTCCGGACGACCTTCGAGTGGGCAGGTCCGTTCGGCTCTTCTCCCGCTTCACCGGCGTGCCCTCGACAAGTGTGACGCCCCCGCCGCCCTTGGGCTGCCGTGCCTTCTCCACTACCGCAGGGGCGGGCGCCTTGATCGCCGGCTCGCCCTTGGGAGTGGGTGCGCGGAGAGAGCGCGACATGCTGACCTCCCTTACGAGTGCGCGCTTGCCCGCGTTCGCGCTGGCGCTGAGGCTGGCAGACCGGCGCAGGCTGCGCTGCTCCTCGTCGAGCGCGGCGGAGAGTGAGCGGGTGCGGCTGAGAGCGCGGCCCTCCGCGACGAGTGAGCCAAGACGCGACGGTGCCTTAGAGCGCTTCCGACCAGGAGCCACGCTCGGTGTGGCGGACCGCTCGCGATCGAACTCGTCGTCGGAGAAGATTGCGTGCGGGAACACCTTGCTGCGTAGGAGAGCGCACATCTCCGCCTGATGCGACGAGAAACTGAGGATGTGTGAGTGTGGCAGAGACGGTGAGACGAGCTGGGACATGCCATGGCTCCACGACGTCCTCGCAGAAGCGTTGCATCCAGTCGCGGTCGTCTTTACCAGCGGACGCAGGGCCTCGAGGAGCGGTATCGTCCAGGGAAGATACGAGCTGCCGCATGGAGAGTCGGTCCATGAGAGACTCCAGCCGGTCCTCAGTGGACGGTCCACTGCGCTCGGGTGGAGCAGCCCCACTCTTGCGCTTACTGGGAGAGCTCTTTGAATGTAACGACGTTGAAGTGGAAGCAGATGGAAACGAGAGCTTCATGAGGTACAACAGAATTTGGATCTGCGTTCTAGCGAGGATGATGAGTGCATATGAGGAGAATAGCACAGATGAAACGCACTCTCGCTTCTCCATCCTATCTAGCCAGCTTTTCCTCCACTCCTCCTCATCCAGTGCATCCTGAGAGCCTTCGGCACCTTCGGGTGCCTTCTCGTGGTTGAACGCGTACCAGATCAGCGCCTCCTCTGTCTCTAGGTCCTCGCGCGTCTCATCCTGGGCCAGAATCTCGGGTATATCGTGACTGTACTTGTGCGAGCAGCCGCGGGCGGTGAGGAGGATAGGGTCGACAAGGGCGTGCTGTTCATCGGAGCTGTGCGCAGCGGTGTTCAGAAGACGCTGGAGTCCGGGGATGAAGAAATGAAGGGGCATGAGCGACTGTTGCTCCTATTAGATGTTGGGTCACAGCGAAATATCTTTAGGCTTACTTCTGGTAGCCATAGATATTCGAGGTATAGCTTCACCACTTGTTCTTGCACCGATGGCCGCTCGTCGAGGACGAGTGGGTAATCCTGCTTGAGCGCTTTCTCTTGGCCCTCGGTCCAGGGTACAGGACAGTCCGTCGGAATAGTCCAGGCCATATTCAACGTTGAGAACGACCCAGTGCGACTAACAGGCGCGTGGCCAAGAGCAGAACGAGCGTGACTTCCATGGATCGCATAGCACGTGGTGTGACGACACGCGTTTCACGCAGAAAGAACTCGGATTGGACGTCATATCTTCATCGAAACATCTCGAGGCATTCGTCACAGAGATGATACACTTAATCAAGAGCACGTCAGTCGTCTTCACGAATCCATGCCAGTCATTTCTCGTCCCATTCGCGCGATGTCTGCCTGGACGCGATTGTGAGATCTGAGGATGCTTGCTGTCAGCTACTTTCGTTCGCGTGTCGAGCAGCAACTTCGTATACCGTGGATCGGGGCCACGAGGCAGATTCAAGCCCATGCGTGGCCCTTTGGTTTCCTGGTCGTTATATATGTGGTCTGGGAGTGGCTTACCCGTCCTGATTCACCGTGAGCTCGAGATCATGACAAAGGGGTGGAGAGGGGTAACGCACTTGCAAAAGTCGCAAGTACATGGTGTGGGACCCGTACCGTGGTGATCGCAGCCATAATCCAACTCGCCGTACACAGTAGGAAATACTCTTGCACTTGGAGCATCGCTGGATCGCAGAGTCGACCTTGTGGATCTTTTTGCATTGGAAGCACTGTAGCGAAGGATCCTCGGGCACCTCGAAGTCATCTAATCCGTTGTATGTGTGAATATGTGTCAGGAGAGTGATCAGGTATGCGTACCCATCAGAACAAGTGGCAAGCCGACTGGCCGCAAGTGAGGATGCGGTGAGAGGCGAAGAACAGAACGAAACACGTGACGTCACAGCAGCTTGACTTCGCAGCGCCACACTAGACACACATGCGTCGTCATATGGTGTCTATCTGGCGCACTGTCAAGCTTCGGCCTTACCATGCTTTGCTCAACTTCGACCTAAATTTATCACTCAGCAGTGACTGCCACGAATATCTTTTGCGATACGCTCATGGCAAGCCTCGTACAATCATTGTACGATGGGCTGCATGGTCTGTACTCCTGATCTAGATCTGTAGGCTTTTGCCTACAGAGTGTGCATTGCAGAGTGCTTTTACATCCATAGATGCGTCCCGATATAGCTGGTACAACTGCTACAGAAGACAGAAGCTAAACATAGCGCACGAGGGGCTAAGTACGTATATATGCTTGCCGCTACACGGGCGCTGCTGAGGTTCCTCCTCTCACTCCGCGTCATTCGGGACGCCAAAATACCGCGATCCTCATGAACGATCATCGTGGAGCCGCTTTCTCTAATTCGCCTGTTTCGAACTCTGAATCTGCAGCCCCTTCATTTGCTCGGGCTCGCCGTCGAGACTTGGCCACAGCGAGGTTTGGCTGCCGCATGCTATCATATCCCGCCTCGCTGGTGACGTCACGTCTCCGTATCCAACCCTCGCTTAGTTCGGCTTTGAGCCGACGCTGTAATCGGCCCGATAGAAGCGATCACTGCTCGCGCACTGTCACCCGACCCTGGCAAAGCCACGTGAATTCCGAATCCCACCGCTGTTGGCTTCCTTCTTCTCTGAAGGAGCTGGTTTTTCCCTCGAGCACATGCTCTGTCGCGAAACATTGTAGGGGGGGGGGGGGGGGGGGATACATCCTCGGCCTCAGGATGCTCATGGCGGGCTCAAGGGCGTGATGAACGCGGCTCTGCTCACGTGAGCACAACCGCCTTCTGCTTCCTTCCTCTCTCACATGCTCCCTCGGGATCTTGCTGCGCTGCAGCCTTTGTTGCCTTCGGATCTACGAGCATAGCATGCGGCGAATAATTTGTCTCGCTGAGACCTCCGATCCCCTTTGGTTGGCGTGGCCGCGTTGACTTCTTCGGGTTTGCATCGTCCGTAACCACCTTCGTCGGCGACGCCCAATACCTTCTTTTCTCGTATCTTCAGAAGTGGACTATCTATCGGGGCATGCATGGTTATGAGGAAAGCCGAGGACTGCCCATAACATTCTATGCGACTTGGGTGGGACTCTCTCAGTGGTTGTGTGAGGAGTGAACACAGGGCCCAACTGAGCCTGATCGAGGTACCTTGTGATGAGCGGACCGCGTGGGACGGCGTCTTCGATGTGGCTTTCGGTCGTCGAGCCAGCTGAAATCCGAAGGCGGCAGCGGAGCATTTGTTATGAGGCAGTACGTCAGCGGGGTCGGTGACGACGTCCGACTGCAGCTCACGGAGGGTGTATATAAACAGCAGGAATGCGACCGAAAATACTCATCCCGCACTCGCAGCTCACCTGTGCCCGATAATCCCCAACAACTATCCTCCAGTCCTCTCCAACCATGCAGTTTCTCGCCGCTCTCGCCGTCATCGCGGTCTCCGTCTCCTCCGCCTCTGCGCGCACGTTCACCGTGAAGAACAACTGCCCATTCACTATCTGGCCCGCCGTACGAGCATTTGCCTCTCCCACCTATCAATCTTTCTGACATCTTCCTTCAGCTCTTCACCGACCTTAACGTCGGCAAGGCCGTGCCGTCACAGACCACCGGCTGGGCGCAGAACGCTTACGCGTCCGTTTCCTTCGCTGTTCCGAACAACTGGAAGGCTGGCCGTATCTGGGTATGTCATTGCTATTGATCGTGCGCTCTAGTGCATTATCTCATAAATCCTCCAGGCTCGTCGTAACTGCAACTTCGGCAGCAACCCCGGCCCGAACTCGTGCCTCGACGGTGGCTGCAACGGCGGCCTCGTCTGCGACCCGCACACCGGCACGGGTGTCCCGCCCGCATCTCTCGCCGAGTTCACCCTCTCGGCGGCTGACGGCCTCGACTACTACGACGTCTCGCTTGTCGACGGCTACAACCTCCCCGTCCGCATCACCAACAACCAGGGCTGCCGCGTCGCGGACTGCCCGGTCGACCTTGGCCCGAACTGCCCGTCCGCGCTCAAGGGGCCGTTCGACAGCTCTGGCTTCCCCGTCGGCTGCAAGAGTGCATGCCTCGTCGACTCGAACCCGACCAACAGCCCCGCGTGCTGCTCGGGCTCGCACAACACGCCCGCGACGTGCCCGACCAGCGGTGTCCCGTACTACAGCTACTTCAAGACCAACTGCCCGAACGCGTACGCTTACGCCTACGACGAGGCCTCGCAGAGTGCCCTCTTCACTTGCCCCACGAGCAAGAACGCTGACTTCACCGTCACCTTCTGCCCGTGAAGAGTCTGATAGTTTGAGCCACGCATCGCCCCATGTAAATTATCACGATCAATGAACGATCCGCAAGAGGAGCTTTTATAAGCATATCATACAGAGTGAACCCTAAGAATGCCTTCTTCTCAGCCCGGGCGGGTGGCTGCCAACAAAGCTTCAGCGTGAGAAAGCCTAGACCGCAGCATGTCCTCGTTGAAAGCAGCATCAGCGATGCAGGCAGCCGAACAGCGGTGAGAATGTGGTGGTCGGCGGGTAAGCCTTAGGAAAGCACGTGGTTTCCTGCTCCCTCTCCTACTCGCCTCTCGCAGCCATACCTCTTGATCAGCACGTTCCAGTGTGCTCTCATTAGCTTGCCTCATGTGTTCATGAAATGCTGAGACATGCGTGATGAGGCTGTACATGACGGAGATGAACGCGGAAACATGCTTCAGTGACGTCGTCCCCATGCGGCCTGAAGACATATAAGCCCAGCCCTCGACTGTTTGCAAGGCATCACACCGATTCTGGACGTCCCCGCCATGCTATTGAACCTGTTCCGGACGTTCTTCTATGTCCTCCTCGTGCGTTTGTTGTTTGTTTTCCCAGAAGCGAAAGCTCATACAAGACGCACCAGTGGCTCGCCAGCGTCGTGCTGCTCGGCCTCTGTGCTGCGCGCCTCAAGTACACGCTGTATCTTCCCAAGAACGACCCTCTGAACCAGGGCCGCCCCTTCTACGGCCCGTCGCCTTCCGCTTCCTTCTCGTCCTCGTACTGATCCGTTCTCTCCACAGACTCTGTTGTTGCAGAGCTCCTCGCCGCCTCCGTCTTCGCGATCTTCTGGATCCCTTACATGTAGGGGCTTTGGTCGTTTCATCGTCTCCCCGGCGAAGCTCTGACGCTCCTACCCAGCCTCCGCACCATCCACCGCCGGCACCACACCTCCTTCTTCCACACCTTCATCCACTCGCTCGTCGGCCTCGCGTTCCTCTCCATCCTCTTCCTCGCCGGCGCGGGCGTCGCGAACGGGTACTGGTCGCACCTGGGCTGGTGCTGGAACTACCACGCGTGCCGCATCCTCACCGTCCTCCTCTCGTACGTGCATGGCGGCAGTCGCGTCACTGGCTTATGTCTCACACACGACCCAGCTTTGCGTGGATCGCGGCGATCCTCAGCTGCATCCTCCTCCTCATCGACCTCGTGTGGGTTGTCCGCCACCGTGCGTGGAGGCAGCCAATGCACGGTTACTACGAGCAGGAGCGCAAGGGCTGGTTCCGCCGATGAACGTGACACGACTGTATTGCATCGATCGCTCTCTACACATGTTTTTATGTAATGTCTTGGCCACTTCACGCTAAATAATCAACGCATGGCTTCTTGTTCAGGAGGAGGGCTTGTTCTGGTCGGCGTCGAACTTTGCCTGTGCGGCCTCCTCAAGCTCGGCGAACGTGCCGCTCTGCAGGCACATCTGCCGGAAGATGCCGCCCTCCTTCTGGATCAGGTTCAGCGGCGTGTCAAACTCGGCGACGACGCCCTTGTCGAGCACGATCAGCCGGTCGTAGTCAATGACCTGCACGCGCATCAGTCTCTGCAGCCTCGAAGAAGGTCTCGAGAAGCGAACCGTGCGCAGGCGGTGTGCAACCGTGAGGAGCAGGCTGTCCCCAAACTCGGCGCGGATCGCCGCCTGGATCTTCGCGTCCGTCGCAAAATCGATGCTGCTCGTGGCCTCGTCGAGCACGATGATGGGGGCGCGCCGGAGCAGCGCACGCGCGAGCGCGAGGAGCTGGCGCTGCCCCTGCGAGAAGTTTGCGCCCGCGGCGGAGACGGGCGCGTCGAGCGTGAGCGCGGGGCGGCCCTCGTCCGCGAGCGTCGAGCCCGCGGACGAGGAGCCGGAGGGCGTCGGCGGGGACGCGCCGTCCTTGATCGACGGCGCCCGGGACGTGGCGCGCGAGGGCCGCGCGGAGCTGTCGCCGAGCATGTGCACGCGGTGGAGGACGTCGAGGCAGTCGGCGTCGGTATGCTCGTTGAAGGGGTCCAAGTTCTCACGCAGCGTGCCGGAGAAGAGGGTCGCACTGCCGCTCCGTCAGTACATGAGTTCGGCAGAGACTTGAGCACTCACTCCTGCGGGATGAACGTCTAGAGAATTGATCAGCATTCCGCAGCACTCGATGAGGAATGGTACGCACCAGCCGCGAGCGCAGATCATGCACGCCGATCTTCGAGATGTCGATGCCATCGATCACGATCCGGCCCTCCGCCGGATCGACGAAGCGCAGCACGCTCATCGCGAGCGTCGACTTGCCCGAGCCCGTGCGGCCGAGGAGGCCGACCCGCTCGCGCGCGTGCAGCTCGAGCGAGACGCCGTGCAGCACCGGCGGGAGCTCGGGCGCGTATCGGATCGTCAGGTTCTCGACCCGGATGAGCGCGTCGCCGGGGGTGCTGCTCGGCCAGTACGCGGGCGGGCGCGAGCCCTCGATCACCGCGGGCGGCTCTTGCGGGAGGTCGAGGTACTCGACGACACGCTCGACGGAGCTGTAGGCAAGGTCAGTCCTGGCGTTGCAACGCGGAATGCCCTCCCTACTTTAGGTCGAGCTCCAGCCCGGTCCAGAACCGGCAAGCCCAGTACACGCCCGACGTGAATGCCATCGCAGACGTGATACACACACCGGCGAGGCCGGCGTCGACCACACCCGAGAGCGCGAACAGCGTCGTGACGAAGACGGTGAGCGCGCCGACGACGTCGAAGCGGAGGAGCAGCCAGCGGTTCATCATCCAGAACCCGTACCACATCTGCGATGCCATCCGTCAGCCGCGTCCCTCTCACAAGAACCGCACCGCACGGACCTGCGTGGTGAGGTCGATCTTCCCATGGAGGTCGTCGAGGAAGCGCTGCTCGGCCGCGAACGCGCGGACGGTGACGATGCCCTCGAGGAGCTCTGCAAAGCCCGAGAAGATCGGGCTGCGGCTGTTGCTCTCCATCCGGCGGAGGTCGCGGCCCGTGTTCAGGTACCCGATCGCGAGGCGGTAGTAGAGCGCGCCGATGCACAGCGCATACAGCACGAACGGCGGGAAGATGATCGAGACCGTGAGCACGCTCGCGAAGAAGCTCGCGAGTGACGTGTTCACGGCCTGCAGGCTCGACGCGAGCGACGAGTCGACCGTCTCGATGTCCTTGCTGAACCGGTTCAGCATCCGGCCCTGCGCAGCGTGGCAGGCGTGTCAGCTCGTCATGCGCCCACATCGCACCCCCACAACGCTCACCAGCGGGGTCGTATCGTGCCACCGGAAGCTGGCGCGGACGACGCCGACCAGGAGCTGCTTGAACAGCCTGCGCGACGCCCGCAGCGCACCCGTGTACTGCGTCACCGCCGACAGGACCGTGACGGCAGCGGTGCCGAGCCCGATCGCCGCGTACACGCCGACGTAGAAGAGCGGGTGCCGGTTCGCATCGGGCAGCGCAGGGAGCTGCACGAGGTTCGCCGCGCCGAGGTGGAGCTGCCCGCCGAGCGCGAGCTCGTGCTCGGGCGTGGCAAAGGACGTGAACACGAGCGGCGTGGGTGCGGGCTCGCCGTAGGCCTGACCCCAAACACGGATCCAGAACTTTTCACTGACGCTCAGGCCCTGTATGCTTGTCAAAGTCTCGTCTTGTGAAAACATTGGCACCATACCTGGCCGAACATGATGAGCAGAGCGAGGATCGCCCACGTCCAGTACGACCTGTCGAACGCAGTGAGCACCCGCCCGCTCCCCCGAGCGCACAGACATACGATGCGCGGAGGTACGTGTTGTAGATCTCCCACTTGACGCTCCCCTCCTCGCGCTTCTCCGTCTCGACGAGCTTCCTCGGCTTCTTCTGCGTCTTTGCCGCCTCCAGCGCCTCGACCTCGGCAACTTCACCCCCCTCCGCCGCGACCTCCGCCTCATGCCCCTCCTCCGCCAGGCGCTCCCACACCGCGACCTCGACTTGCTCGCTGCCCTCGATGCCCGCCAGCACGCCCGCGGCGCGGAGCTCTGCGGGGCTGCCCTGCGCATCGACGCGGCCGTCGAGCATGCGCACGACGTACTGCGCGCCGGGCGCGACGAGCGCGACGTGGTGCGTCACGAGCACGACCGTGCGGCCCGCGAGCAGCGGCCCGCACAGCAGGCGCTCGAACAGCGCGCGCGCCGTGTGCGAGTCCTTCGCACGCATCAGCATCCGGGCGACAGCTGCGAGAGGGAAGTACGCACCACCGCGCTGAGCGGGTCATCGAGCAGCACGTAGCGCGTGCGCGCGTACACCGCGCGCGCGAGCGCGACGCGCGCCTTCTGGCCCCCGCTCAGGCTCACGCCGCGCGCGCCGATCTCCGTCGCGTCGCCGTCCTCGAGGACTTTCAAGTCCGGCGCGAGCGCGCACGCGTCGAGCACCGCGTCGTACCGCGCGCCGTCGAACGGTGCGCCGAAGAGGATGTTCTCGCGGATCGACTGGTGGCGCAGCCAGGGCGCCTGTGCGGCGTACGAGAACGCGCTCGCCGGCGACTTGGACATGTACAGGCGCCCGCTGAGGGTCGTCATCTCGCCGAGGAGCGCCATCAGCAGCGCGGTCTTGCCCGACGCGGTCGGCCCCGTGATCACGGTGAGCTTGCCCTCGGGGATGCGCAGCGTGAGGTCGCGGAGCTCGAAGCGGCCCTGCTCCTCTGTCTCCGTGTCGACACTGCTCTCGCTCGGCGTCCTGGCCTTCTTCTTCGCGTCCGCATCGGGCTTCTCCTGCACCTCGTTCCAGCAGAAGCTCGCGCCCTCGAAGCCGAGGCCCTCGTCCGCCTGCGCGTCGGCCGCAGCGCGCTTGAGGCTGCTGACCTGCGGGCCGACCTCGTCCTCGGCAAGGAATCCCGCGATGCGGCCGAGCGCGACGCGCGTCTGGAGGATCTGGACGACGTACGTCGGGATGACGTTGAGGGGCTGGCGGACCATGCCGAAGAGCGCGAGCGCCGTGAACGCGGTCGCGACGTCGAGGTCGTGCCCCGAGAGCACGAACGTCGCGAAACTGACGAGCGCGACGAGCACGGGCGCGAGCGTCCACAGGAGCGTAAACAGCACGCTGTTCAGGCGCGCCTTCACCATCCACCGCATCTCTTTTTCACGAGAGTCGAGCGCGCGCGCGATCCACCGGTCCTCCCACGCGAAGAACTTGATGAACTTGACCGCGCCGAGCAGCTCGGACAGCACGCCCATGCGCGCGTCGCGCGCGGCGAGGACGCCGCGCTGGATCGCGATGCTGCGGCGCGTGACCGCGCTGTTGAGCGGCCAGCCGAGGACGAGAACGAGCAGGCCCGCGAACGCGGAGATGCCGAGGAGCTGGTAGAGGAAGGCGAGCGCGATGATGATCTCGAAGGGCGCGCCGTAGATGAAGTACATGCCCGTGATGATCTGCGCGACGCTGCCGGCCCGTCAGTACCACGCATACATCCGCACACAAAGCACGGACCGGTTCGCGTCGCCCGACATCAGGTTCACGATCTTGCCGACGTCCGCGCCGGCCTGGTCCTCCTCCTTCTTCGGCTTCTTGCTGTCGCCGTCCTTGCCCTTGTCCTTGTCGTCGACGATGCCTGAAAAATCCTTGCGCTTGAGCGCCTTGTCGTAGATTATCGCCATGAGCTCGGAGCGCGTGCGCGCGCCCGCGCGGCGCGCGAACCACAGGTGCTGGACGTCCGCCTCGGCCTTGGCGGCGCTGCACGCGAGCGTGAGGAGCGCGAACACGTACGCGCGGCTCCGGCTCTCGGGCGAGGGCCGGGCGATTGCGTCGAGGATCTGCTTGAGGAAGAACGGGCCCGCGTAGTTGAACACGATGCTCACGAACGTGAGGGAAAAGTCGAGCAGGAAGTCGAGGCTGTTCGCGGCCCAGATCCGCCGCACGAGCGTGCGCGCGGGCAGCGCGGCGAACTTGGCGAAGATCGCGCGCGACTGCAGCGTCGGGCTGAGCGCCCAGACGTCCGCCTCGTGCAGCGTCGCGGTCGTGCCGGCGGCGACGAGCGGGGACACCCATGCGAAGGAGAGCCAGCCCCAGAGGCTCGTGTAGTCCTCGGGCGAGACGGCCTTGCCCACGTCTTCCTCCTTCACCGCCGCCGAGGGCACCGCAATCGGCGTGCCGAGCGCGACGAGCAGCAGCGCGGCCAGGGCCCCGAGGTTGAGCGCGTTGAGCGCGAGCGTGGGGCCAGGCAGCCGCGTGCCGGCGAGGTGAGCATCAAAGAGCGCGCCACCGAAGGTGAGGAGCGATGCGGCCAGGTGCGCGAGGTAGAGCGCGAAGAGACTGTACGTCGGCGTCGGGCGCGGCACGACGGCGGGGACGGCGGCCGCGTACGCCCACGTGCCCGCGACGACGAACGGCTGCACGAGCTGCCACGCGCGGCGCTCCGGGTGCAGGCCGAGCCGGAACGCGCCGGCGGCGGCCCAGCCGAGCGCGAGGCCGAGCGCGAGCGTCGACGCGAGGACGCTGCGCCAGAGCCGCGGGCGGCCGACGACGGTGTTCCTGACCTGGGCAGCCTGTGCGGCGGACGCGCCGGCGAGGACGGCCTCGGCCTCGGGTAGGGTCATGTACGTCCGCAGTGGGGAGACGATCTTGTGCACGAGCGCGGGCACGGGGAGCGGGAGGGCGAAGAGGAGATAGAGCGCGACGAGCGCGCCGGGGACGAGCGTCGCCCATGCACCGCGCACGCAGGCGTCCGACACGTCCGTCACCGCGTCCGCCGTTGGGCACAGGCCGTGGCCGCTCGGCATCGTTGGTCGTGTGCGTGCGGGAAAAGCGAGGCCGCCGTTGATGGTCCTCAGCGCTAAAATGCAAGCGGATGACGTGAGGACTGCGGACGCGGGTCCAATTCACTGCTTGTCCTGCTTCCAGTTCCACCACCATCATAACATTTGGGTCGAAGTAAAGATGCTAACAGCGGTCGCGCACGGATTGGGCGAAGATCAAGTCACCTTCGCTTCATATGATGTATGGAGGGGACTGAAAGTCATGCTGAGCTATTTCCAGGTTCGGCCCGCCGAAGAGTCGGAACCCCGGACACTCTCCCTAACCCCCGAACGTGAACGTGAACGCGAACGCTTTCACGCTCAAGTTCACATTCACGTTTGTACACGTTCGTTTCGGCGTCCGAACACAGTTCGTATCGGTTCAGAACCGGACTTCGGCAACACTATCCTGCAATCATTTGCATTGTCCAAGCCAAGGCGCAGGCTGAAGTCGACCGTGTAGTTATCTCGAGAAGGCTGCCTGAAATTGATGATCAGGGGGGCATACCGTGCATCCAAGCAGTCGTGAGCGAGTGTCTGCCATGGCTGCTTGTGTTGCCTTCAATTGAGCCTCCCACAAACATTGCATGTGTGTGTCTAATTTGACTAGCACCCACGCAGGCATCCCTCATCGAGTCACTCAAGATGACGAGTATAAAGACTACCTGATCCCGGCAGGAACTATCGTCATTGGAAACAGCTTGGTGCGTTGCGTATCCCAGATTCCGACACCTTAGGCTTGACACCATTCTGATGACAGGGGTATTCTACGCAACTCGGACGACTACCCCGATCCAGAGCACCTCAAGCCCGAACGCTTCCTCAAGCCCGATGGTACCCTCGATCCATCCGTCCGCGACCCGCGAACAGCATGCTTTGGCTACGGCCGCCGCGTCTACTTGGGGCGCTTCATGGCGGACGCCACTCTTCGTGACAATTGCGACGCTGCTCGCCACCGTCGACATTGTGCGAGCCAAGGATGCGCAGGGCTGTGAGATCGTGCCAGATGTGGACGTCACGAACGGTATTGTGAGCCACGCCAAAGCGTTTCCGTGGTCTGTTCGAGCGAGGGGACAATGCTGCAAAGTCTAGACTAGCTCATCGCGCTGTTGAGTATGATAAGTACCATAACCAGATGATGCATACATAGTTTTATAGCTCTGGAATGTCCTGATCAGTCCATAGCCCCGGCTGAGTCAAACTGTCACGTGCACTAGAGTATAAGGGAACACCCGGCTGTGTTGCCGTCGGTGCCTGGATGAGTGCCAATAATAGACGTACTGAGCGCCACGCATCGGGGGCGATTGCATCAGCAGACTGCATCATGAGTCTAACGGCTGCAGAAAGGGGAGCCGCGACCCCACCGCTATAGCGCTAGCAGAGGAGCCGCTGGAGTCGCATGAAACACAAGGACGCTTATGAGAGCAAGCAACTGATGCGCTGACTTGATAACTAGCCTCTCTTCACGCGTGAGCATGAACATAGGCAAAGCGTGCCGAAGCATGCCGAACGGAATTAGCATGATCCACGAGGACGACGATGATCAAGCGCAGGAAGCAGTGATCAGAGAACCGCAGTGCTGTCATGACCCGGGGTCGTGCGGAAGCGGGGTGAGCCGGCGCTTGTGCTTTCTTTCCCTCTTCCCCACCGATGTTGACACACACCGGATCCCACCCAGCCATGTTTTGCGCGATCTATACCAAGGATCTGGGTCTCATGTCCTAGCTTCTGCTGCAGTTGGCGCGATAGCATTGAAGGCGCGACGCCAGTCACAAATAGACTCATTTTGAGTTTTAGGCGCAATCAAAAACTCCCGATGCCCCTCTCCTCCCCGAGCTTCTTCCTGCCGCGAGGTCGTCCTCGTGAGCGACCCCACGGGCCGTGGACTGGAACCGCACTGCTCCTGCAGCGTATAAAGACTGGCGCGGTCGTGCCCGTTATTCTGCAGCCTCAGCTCCAACATCCTCAGCTCCGTTCCCCATCATGATCTCCTCCTTCTTCGTCATCTCCGCGCTCCTCGCCGCTCCCGCATTCGCGCAGACCCCGGCCGTGTCTCTCCTCACCGACCTGCCATCGTACAAGACCACGGGCGATATCAAGATCCGTCAGCTCCTGCCGTTCGTGCAAATCCGCAAGTTCGCCCCGTTCCGCTTCGGCTCGACCTACGATGTGTTCTCCAACACGTGTGTATCGCTTTGTTGTCCATTGCGGTCGACATGGGTGCTGACGACGAACTTCAGCGGCGCCGCTGCCTTCACTGACAGCGTCTACTCGAACGTCTTCAACCACATGGTAGCGGAGAACGGCTGCAAGTGGTACGACACCGAGCCCACGCGTGGCGTGAGCAACCTCACCGACTGCAAGGCGGCGCAGTCGTACGCCTTCGAGCACCTCGCCTCGTTCCGTCTGTGAGTGTCCTCGTTGATCAGTATACGAGGCGATTACTGAGTTGGCACAGCCACAACACCTTCTGGCACCAGCAGACACCGTCCTGGCTCCCGGGCAACGTCTCTGCCGATGACCTCGTCAAGAACGTTATCCCCCAGCACGTCAAGCAGGAGCTCGGTGGAATGGGTATGTTATCTTGTCTCCTAATGCTCCGTTTTATACGAGAAACTAACGAAAAAATAGGCCCACTCATAACTTCGGTGGACGTGATGAACGAATTAATTGGAGACAACCCCGCGGCCGGATCGGTACGTATTTCTTCTTCTTCTTCTTTGGACATGTACTAAAATGCCATCAGAGCGCACTCCAGTGTGTCCAGAGCAAGAACACATGGCCGTCGTTCGTCGCCGACGGTTCAACGACGCCTCTTGTCAAGGACCTCTCCTTCATTGACGCAGCGTTCGGCACCGCGTACAAGACCGCGTCCCCGTTCACTCGTCTCTCGTACAACGACTACTCGACTGGAGGTCAGAAGCTTTGTTACAAGCTTTCGTTACTCAGCCGCTGATTAACATCTCAGGCAACGACAACAAGACGGCCTGCGTCTTCCAGATCATTGACTACATTCACAAGAACGTCGGTGTGCCGTACAACCGCCTTGCTGTCGGCTTCCAGTCGCACGTCACCGCCCGCCCGTACTGGTTCCCGAGCAAGGCTGACATGAAGGCCAACTTCGCCAAGCTCGCGAACCTCGGTGTCGACGCCTACATCACCGAGATCGACATCCAGGTCGTTTCGAACGCAACCGTCGATGCCCGCTACCAGGCTGCTATCTGGGGCGACTACCTCGACACCTGCCTGCACGCGTCCAACTGCCACGAGTTCATCAACTGGGACACCCGTGATGACGAGTCCTGGATCACTAGCGGTTTCCCCACCCTCTTCGACACGACTGGCAAGCCCAAGCTTGCTGCGTACGAGGTTCAGGCTCGCTTCCAGCGCTACATCACCGGCAAGGACGAGCTATGCGCGACTTCGGCCGGCACCGCTGCCTGCAAGGTCACCGCCTAAAATGTTGCTTCTCATGTTGTACGATCTGCGCACATTGTAATTTGACTACACGACCACGACGTAATTCATGTTGCATTATCATCATCATATGGACAAGCGAGTCGGACAGCACTGCTTAGGAGCCGAGACCACGATGAGCACCCTTTCCTTCTCACTAGCATTTCCTCGACTTGGAACTTGTTCTCTGCTTTGCTCACGCCCAGACCCCAAACACAACATCGTCTCTCCGCGTACTGATGTTAAGACTGACTGCACCACGTTCTCGCCATAAACGGCGACTTGCGTCTTACCAGCGTTCGCTTCGAAGAAGACCGCGACCCGGGATAATCTCATAGCATCAGAGGTGAGCATATCCGCCCGTACTCTCCCCTGTTATCTCATTCACCATGATCAAAGGCGGACAGAAATCCTGGGTGGTACTCGTCCTACTTGCCGTGCCGATCTGCCGTGCGCTGCACGCTCAGATACCCTCCATCGACACCTTCAAGCCCCAACCAGGCGCCTCGCCGTTCATCCTCTCTCTAGATACGCAAATTGTCGTCATCTCCGGTTCATCATCCACGGAAACGCCGTCTCTCCTCGACTATGCGTCCACCTTGCGCACGGACCTCCAGTCCGTCCTCTCTCTCAACTCTGCGCCCACCCTCTCCGTCCGCAAGCCAAACTTCGCAAAGCCACCATATCCCGTGATAGTTCTCGCGACGGCCATTACGAACCTCACCTACTTCAACGGGCGGCCGACCGGTGAAGGCTACACAATCGACATCTCCGCAGGCCGCATCACGATTCACGCGACCGAGGCAATTGGAGTTTGGTGGGGAACGCGTACGCTCCTTCAACAGCTCGCCACCCAGCAGCCTTCGTTACATAGCGTCACTCTTCAAGCCGGGCATATCCAAGACTCGCCAGGATGGCCCGTACGTGGATTTATGCTGGACGCAGGCCGGCATTGGTTCGAGCCGCAGTTCATCAGTGAGGACTCCCTTTCATGATCAGACACGAACACACTCTGATCGACTATGATAGAGGACCTCTGCGCATACGCCTCATTCTTCAAGATGAACGAGTTTCACCTTCATACATCCGACAATCTTTGGAACCCAAGCTTTCTCTACGGTGCCAACGATAGCTGGAAGGCTCTATACGCCGGCTTTCGGTTGCGTCCTGCACCGGGATCGCCGGTAGAGGGCATCGTGCCGCTTTTGAACGAGAGCTGGAGCCGTACCGACTGGGAAGGCATGCAGACGGCGTGTGCGATGCGTGGCGTTCGCCTTGTACCAGAGATCGATACACCGGGACACTCTCTCGCGATCGCACGATGGAAGCCAGAGCTCATCCTCAAGGGAGAGCCAGACGACCTCAACTTGGTACGCCGATGTCCTCCTCCTGCATAGCTCAAGCTTCCATAATCCCTTCAGACTCACCCAGACACAATTCCGACGATCAAGGCACTCTGGAACGAGTTTCTTCCATGGTTCACCTCCCCTGAAGTCTCGATCGGCGCAGACGAGTACGATCCCGCACTTGCGGACGAGTACATCGATTTTGTGAACGAGATGGCGACGCATATAAAGCACACGAGCGGCAAGTCAATCCGCGTCTGGGGCACGCTGGAGCCGAGCTCGACCAAGAAAATCTCGACGGACGTGACAATCCAACACTGGGACTTTCCTGATGCCAGCATCCCCGTGCATCTCCTCGCGGCAGGGTACAGCGTCATCAACTCTGAGCAGGCGTTCCTTTACCTTGATGGAAAGACGAGCGACGATGGCCAGTTTCCGCAGTCTGTCAATGAGGATCTCATCTGGAGCGGCGCCCCCGGCGGCGCAGGCTGGGCCCCGAACATCTTTTCGCCTACGGACGCAACCAACAACACACGCGCGAATCATCCAAATCTGCGTGGCGCAATCTTCGCACTTTGGAACGATTGGGGCAACAACGCGACGACACCGCTCGAGATTTACTATCAGCTTGCGAGGAGCATCCCGCTCGTCGCTGAGAAGACATGGGCCGGCTCCGGCGTGCGTGTTTCGGAGCTCACACGAGCGCAGTTCGACACGACGTACCCTACCCTCAATGCCGCCGCGCCTGGGCAGAACCTGAACCGCGTCGTGGCCAACAAAGCAGGCGTGGTCTTTTCGTACGACCTCTCGAAGCGAGGACCAGGGGCAGTCGTGCACACAAACGTCCCGTCTGTTGGTCCGCCCTACACACTTTCATTCGATGTTATGGACGACGCTGCCCATCCCGGCTCGGCCATCCTCTTCTCGGGCATTGATACCGTACTGTTCGCTGGCAACCTCACTTTCGACTCTCATGGCGAGCGGTACTCGCTGCCCCTGCATCTTCCGACGAACCGGTTCGCACATGTTGAGATACGGGCGACGCGAGAGTACACGTACGCGCTAGTCGACGGGAAGCAACACTGGTGGTCGACGGAGATGGATATCTGGGGCGAATACATGGCCCGGGGGAACATGTCGTTCGCAGCGCCGGTGGCAAAGATTGGTGCCGCCGGCTCGGGTGTGCGCTTTGGGCGCGTCTCACTTGTACTTGGCGTGTAGAAACTCTTGAAGCTCTTTAAGATTGTTCTTCATCATAACGCATGTTTGGTATGCCCGCAGTTTGGGCGCATGAATTGGCATGAACTGTCGCGATATCTGGCTGCACAGCATCATGCATCATTTTGAGCGCGGCAATCGCCCGGCGAGACCTTCTCTTTCCCTCATCCTCTCTCAACATGGGCCAACGACACCAAGCTTTCGTGATCGTGCGCTACGGCAAAGGAGTATATCGCTGCGTGGCTGCGTATCACCACCAGTGGTGTTATGGCCGGCTGCCGCTGCGGGCGGCGAAGCGATTGCTCGATCTCGTCAGACAACCGGACAACGCCCAGATTGTGACCTATGAGCTCAAGGCCGCACACGAGCAGCTCGACCTATTCAGCGGCAAGGTAGAGATTCCGGAAGACCCGTGTCCGTTCATTCGGATGCTACTGAGCCAGTCGTTCTCCGTCGAGCTCGGATGTGACAATGAAAGGGATGTGTATGCGTCCGGTGGATGCCATCTCGAAGCGGAAATGGGTGCCTACGACGGTGGCACGCCATTTCCTCTCCTCCTTTCATCCACCGCGTTAACTTGGAAGCCAGATAACAACGACGGCCTGACCTTCATCGATGTCTCCGATCCTTTGTATCCACGCTACTGCTTCACTGTTGGCTATGGAGGTATTGAGGTTAGTGAGAGCGTTCCCCTAGGGGTACCTCTATCAGCCGAAATATACTGTCGTGCCTACTATCCTGTCCCGGAAATTGCTGATGTGGAAACCATAGAAGAGCGCAAGCGTATGATGGAACTCGACGTGCGCCAGAAGATTGATCTCTTCGCCCACGAGCGGATGATCTTGCATATGTCCCTTGCCCAAGCGTTTCCTGATGCCTTTGGCACGGAAAGAGAGGATGAAAATGAGGATGAAGAATCAGAGTTGGTAGCTCCCGCCGTCATCCAGTCTCTGGCAGACATGTCACTCGCATCTGCTATTCAACACGCTACCACCAGCGCCGACGTCGCTGCCATACAAGATACGCTTGTTCTGTCTGCGCAAACTGATGCTGCCCGCACTCTCCTCCTGAAGATGCCATCTGTAGAGACTGTAATGATGCCGCTCGTCAAATCAATCTTCTCTGCACACGGCGAGCGCATCGACTTGTCGGAACTCAAGCTCACCTCGAGTCAGGTGCTGGAACTAGTGGCAGACCTCTCGCTGCCCGAGACTGTCAAGTGCCTCGATGTCTCCGGCCGTACCGACATCACTACCGCAGATATCCAAGTTATCTTCAAGAATCTTCCGAAGTTAGAGCGGATCGGTCTCTTTGACACCGCCGTCACCACAAATGACATAGCCAAACTCGTTGATGCTGCCCCGCACACGTTAGATGCCCTCATTCACCCTTCACTCTTTCGCCCGAACGATGCAATCCCAACTAAATTCACAGTCCTCACGAACACGATGGGGTATGGCCTACAGGGCTCATCGACGCCCTTCCTGTCGCCACGTCGCATCGTCCAGTGCATGATGGACCTCATTTCTGCTCTCGAGACTGAATACGTGCAGCTACCAAACCCCACACTTGAGGCTGCGTTCGCTAGCGCGTGGCGTCTCCCCGACGTTCCGTGGTCGCTCCGCACACTCACGCACAAGCCGGAGCTGAAACGTGTGAAGAAAGGACCAGTGGCTACAGAGCGGGGTGAAGGTTACGCATTCATATTTGAGACAAGCTTCTCGGGCCAGTCGGCCCGGGCGTTGGCGCAGATTGCGCCGGATACGCACGAACCCATCAGATATGACTTTCGCAGCTTCCTCGACGCCATTGCGGACACTGGACCCCCAGCGGCTGACGAGGACATATGTCTGGTCGAGGAGGGGCTGAGTGACATGACAGCATGGAATGAGGTTGAAGTGCGCGAATTTATAAACAAGATGGCGGGGTATCGGAGCGAATGGAACTGATTGCTCGGGGTGCAATGAAGGGTGTACGATAGTCAAAAAGGTTCCTTCTTGATCTTTGTTTGATTCAAGTCAGACACATTATTTGGAATATCAATAGTGTGTGGCATTCTGGGTGGTAATGACTGACTGGCTACAAGAACACAACTCAGACTTCTTTCATGAATACAGAAAGACTCAAGCAAATGGCATGTTTCAAATGAAAAGACCAAGCGGCCGGATAAAAAACTCGTAGGCAAACTGCCGGCTTCCGAGGTCTGTCGGGGTTCCGAACATGGTCTCTTCAATGGCACATACAGGGCCGGGAGCCGGCAGCGTGCCATTCTGAAAGTACGCCGCGAGGGCCTGTGTCTTGCATGAGCTCGTACCTGCAAGAGATATGTGCTGGGTGGAGTTATCAGAGAGTGGCCGTAAATGTAGCACGAGACGTACACCGGGCCCGTCCTGGGTGAGGACAGCCGAGCCGGAGAACATCTCCGACATCGTCTTCGCGTTTATCAAAGGAGTGGTTGGATCCGCCGTGTTACCAATGAAAAGAAGCGGGAAGCTCGTCCTCCCGCCCACTGTACAGGTGAAAAGGTGGACAGGACGAGTTTTCCAACCTCTGTCGGGGACTGGTCAGCACCGAGATGCGTGAACCCAAGAGACGCGCACGTACGCGCACATCACTCGGAACGGCCGCACGTCCGCATAGCTGCTGAGCTTGGCGATCCGATGGTACCATGCCTCGAGTTGCGGCACCGTATCGTGCACGGTGTCCCCGACTGCGCACGCGAGGACCGGAGCGAACTCGCTCTCGAACCCAATCTGGTACTGCCAAATCGGCCCATTACACTGACATTGGAGTTGCCGAAGTCCTTGCAACTTTGTGTAGCCTCCCCAGAGGAGTGTGTCATTACCGCGTTCGAGGCCGGCGAGCGCGAATGCGAGGGCTGGGGCGGAGGGCACAGACGGGAGGCGCGGACGAAAGTGTACATGACGTAGCGGAGGACGCCGTAGTCGGTGATGCCGTAGTCGAGTGTGCCGCTCCCGATGTCAATGGCGATTGGAGCTTTCTTGAGCAAGGCGAAGACGGCCCTGACACGAGCTTCTACATCCGCCGCAGTAGGTGCGGCTATGGCAGATCCAGCACTCCCGGCAGCTGCGCAGCCGCTGAAGAACATGTTGAGAACCTTGGGAAGGGCCCTGAAAATGAGACATAAGCGACTGTCGCTTGGTACCAGAAATGGGTACTCACACAAGATTGTTACCCCACTTAGTAGTGTGGTACTCCTTCATGCTGACGATACCGTCGACGACGAGGCCGACGAAATCGGGAAAGAGAGGGACGCGTACGTCATTCCTACGACCCATCTGAGACTGTTACAGCACCTTCACGAACAAGGCTCACCAAGACCAGATCTGCATGACACCCCTGGGAACGATTCAAAGCGGGAAGGGCGCATTCAAATGAAGGCCACCATGCCGTAGTACTGCAGCTTGGGATGGCCAAGTGCCGCCGTGATGTCACGCATGTCGCGGGCGACGAGCGGGGCGCCAACATGATCGGCGAGGTGTCCGACCCGCTTCTCCGAAAGGGTGCCGAAGGAGTCGAACCGAGCATACGTCCGTCCCACAGCATCAGGCGTTCACCCGTGACCTTGAGAGCGAACGTCGTGGCCTCGGCGATGGATCCAAACGATAGTAAGAGAGGAGTGGTGCGGCCTGTACCTCTATAAGTCGGTCAGCTTACATATCATTGTCCGGCAGAAGCGACTTGCCGAACGTCGAACCCAATGAAATCATGGCCCGGACCATATATCTGTCTATAGCTGGGGCGCTCCCAGCATTCATAGCGTCGACTCCGGAGTGACCGAAACCACCTGGTTGACGGCTGTGAGCAAGAACGGCCAGAGAGGCGAGTGCGCCGCACCAGGATTGAAGATGATCGTCCCCTTGTAGCTCGCGTCCTGAGGGGATGAGGTCGCCGGTACCTTGATGACGGCGATAACAGTAGTACCTGCACCAGGGTCCGCGTAGTCCAAGAGAGCCTCAAACCGGGCGCACTGGGCTCCGGTATAGCACGACGTCCAGTCCAAAGTCGTGCTCGGAACGATCTGAGGAAAGAGCTACTGTTCAGAGGTGATAGATGCGCGCACAAGGTTTAGTCTTACAGAGCTCCACACAGCCTCATAATCATGAGCTCGAGCGCTGAGAGAGGCGGATACAACCCCAAGAAGTGCGAGGCGGACGACGGTCATGACAGATGAGGGAGATAGCTATGACGCGAGGTCCGCAGACTGGGCCTATTAAGACCACCGGTACTAATCAGGATTGCTCATTACCGGGCCGGTGAGTTCAGTCCATACCTTCTCCATCTCCACGGGCATGAATCCGCTAGTCACACACAGCAAAGCTACCAGTATATGTCTCTTCGTGCGCAGCCAATTATCGCCACGTATTGGAGAGTGATCTGGAGAGTCCTGGCTCTAGAGCGAGTATAATGACGATAGGCATATATGTCAACTGACCTGGGATCACAGAGGTGAACCGTTAACCAGCAACGGCAGACGGCTCAACGGCAGGTGATGGAAGCCCCGCCCTGTGGCTGGGCATCGGAGCACGGAGCGCCGATGAACTGGAAAACGAGAGGGATCCTGAAGGGCAAGAACGAACGGCAAAGGCGAACAGGCACTAGAGATTCCGTCAGCTCGGACGCTTGGCAAGTGGATAGGAACGTACACGGTATGAGGAGCCAAGTAAGTACAAATTGGATGAGATTCATGTCTCCGAGGCCCTCGTGCATGCGAAGGGCATCCAGTGTCGAGAGTGTGTTCCCGTGAGCCGAGGGCAGAATAGCGGCGGATGACAGGAGGAGAGATAGCTAGGTGGCATAACATGTCATCGTCGAGTGCACTGCAATGTAAATCCAAATGCGAGAGCAAGGGTGAATATTTCAACGAACGGAGAGAGTGTGGGAGAGAGGCAAGAGAGCTGCCACTGGACCCGCGTAAAGAGAGGCACTTCAGCTATCACGCCACATTCACAAAGACCTCAGCTCGAGAGAACTGCACAGCGCATCTACTCATATATACCTACGATCCCATCTACACCGACCAGCTGCATCCATTACGACGAGCCCAGCCCAACAGGCACCTCGCGTGCGCCCTCCGCCGCAAGCCGGTACGACTGCAGGACCTTCGCGCGCTCCGCCCGCATCTCCTCGACCTCGCCGCCCAGCGCGTCCTCCCACCAGCGCTCGCCCTTGGGCACATCGCGCCACCCGCCCGTCACAAACGTGCGGAACTCGCGCGCGCCCGCCTGCGCGCGCAGGCGCTGCGCGTGCGCCGTCCACGTCGGCGGCGGGTTCGCCGGGCCGTACGGGGACGTGCCGGCGGGGGCGGCGCGGTGCAGGCCCTCGGCCGCGAGCACGACCGCGGGCGGGACGGTGATCCGCCCCATCTTGAAGCACATGACCGAGACGGCGAGGCAGTGCAGCGTCGCGCCGTCCGGCTCGGGCGCGGGCGCGGCGAGGAGGCGCTTGGTGGTCGCGGCGACGGTGCCGCTGTCGCTGTCCGCGGGGGTGTCGAGCCCGCTGGCGGTCGCGAGGGTAGGGACGGTAGAGTTGTCGACGAGCTTGGGGTTGCCCGTGCTCTTCCCCTTGTTGTTCTTCGGGGGCGTGACGATGCGGATGAGCACGTAGAACTGGGGGGGTCAGCGCCGGGCGGAGACGCGCGGGGTGGGCACATACCCATTTGTCGTCCCACGCGCCGATGCTCATGCGGATCTCGAAGCGCGCGAACATGGGGATCTCGCGGATGAAGTTGTGGTTCGTTGCTGGGGTGGTATGAGCCACAGTCGGGCACGGAGGGCGGCGCGCGTACCAGCAAGGCCCATCCAGCCGCCGTGCCGGAAGAACGCGGGGCACGACGCGAGCGCGGCCTTGAGGCGCGCGCCGTCGAGCAGCTTCGGGTAGCACGAGTTGCTCAGGTGCAGGTTGTAGTCGCAGTCATCCGGTCCTGGTGCCGCGTCAGCGGGGGCGCACGCAGCGCACGGAACGGGGACGTGCCAGCCCACGCCTTGTGCACGATGCGAAAGGCAAAGGGGTGCACGCCGACGGGCGAGAGGGCGTCGAGCCACGCCTGCTTGGCCGCGTCTGCGTCGCGCTTGGAGCGGAAGGACAACAGAAGCTTGAGCGCGAGCCAGCGGTACGCGACATGCAGCTTGATGATCGGCCAGAACACGCGCACTGCAGCGCTATAAGCACGTCTGTCCAGTGTTGCGAGAGAGACACGAACCGTGCCAGGCGAGCGGGAACGAGCGCACGTTGAGGAGGACGAGCGCGATTGCGGTCCACTTGAGCGTGCTGGGGAGCGCGTGCGCAAGCGTGTCGAGCACCATCTTCACGGCAGCGGGAGATGGCGTACGGTGAACCAGCGTCTGCTGTGCCATAATAAACGCAGGGGCACCGGGGAC
The DNA here is from genome assembly GCA_002233555.1 of Limonomyces culmigenus. NCBI lineage: Eukaryota > Fungi > Basidiomycota > Agaricomycetes > Corticiales > Corticiaceae > Limonomyces > Limonomyces culmigenus. The sequence continues at coordinate 16,670 of LCTX01000350.1, read as the reverse complement.
TCGGCACGTTGGGGAAAGACGTGAGGACCGGACGGCGGCTATTGTGAAAGCCGGAACGGGTATCCCTGCTTGGCAATCCCAAGTTGATCTGGGAGGTTTGTCCTACTTAGTGTTTCACATTTTCCACCAGCACATTAGAGACTGAGACATCTAAGTATAGCTATCTCACAGAGGCAGCAAAGAGGCAACCATCTAGTATTCCAACCTCACCCAACACCGTCCATTCCACACCGCGCCGATCGATCCGTCGGTGCGGAATACGTGCCTCGGATCCGCCGGACCTCCCGAGCTCCGTCGGGACACCCCAGTGTACTTTAGATGACGTGGTACAGGCTGTGAGCTCACGATGAACATTAATATTGGTTTGAGACCAAGTAAGCAAAGGCCATCCACATCTGGAAATTCTTGCATGATCTCAGCCTGCGCGTGGGCTACAACACAGATGCTGCTGCTGCATCGAGCTGACACTGGAATCGATGCGAAGAGCAAACACTGTGCATGCCGAGCCCTGGCCCAAGGACCGGCCTTAGTCATCCGACTGTGGTCACCTCGGACATGACGCACTGATTTACATCGGGAGATGACGGACCGTTCCATCAATATCGGACCTAGCTTGATGCCCAGATATCGTTGGGCCATCTTCCGCGGTGATGTGTGCTGCTGTGGCTGTAATTATGTGAGAACAACTGGTAAGAGTTCCCAACACGAGGCTTGCAAGGTCATCCTGGGTAGTTTCTGTTACTTTCACGCCTACTACTTCTGAGAGGATTTGAGATCCATCGCTTTCAGGCACACGGTGCGGCCGCAGGAGAGTCTGTTTGCCTGAGGCGGAGGAAAACAAGCTAGGACGCGGCCACGTGATTCTGCGCTCTCGCGATTACATTTCCTAGTCGCACCGGGGAAGGATGCAAACATAGACATCAGGGCAAAAGCAGATTCGCGAGTGTGTGGAGAGCGAGCAACCTGAGGGGTGAAGGGGTGCGCCTGAGGCCTGAGGTCATGATCGGCGCCGGGAGCAGCGTTAGCGGGTGCGCAGAAGCGCGTCGGGATCGTGTGGCGCGTTGCCGTCCTCCGTTCGCCTCATCCCCCATCGCACGCGCGCCATGGCCGCGCACTGTGTTTGTTAGACAACCTCCACCACACCCGACGATGAGCGAGGGCTCGCCCTGGACCCGCTGGCCGCCGTCCGGCACCCCGCGCCGCGCGTCCACCGCCAGTGCACGGAGCGCGTCGCCCGAGCACGCGCGCACGCCGAGCGCGTCGCTGCCGTCGTTCCGGTCCCTGCGCGCGCTCCTGCCGTTCGCAAAGGGCGCCGCGGAAGACGACAAGGGCTCGCCCCGGCTCGGCGCGACGCTCCGGCGGCTGTCGCGCCGGGTGTCGCCGTCCGGTCTCAGCCTGCGCCGCGCGCCGTCCGAGCGGAGCCTGCCCCCGACGCCGCCGGTTGAGGAGCTGACGCCCGCGCCCGCGCCCTCGCCCACGCCACCCTCCCCCTTGCCACCGCCCTGCTCCCCGCTCGTCGCGAACCCGGACCTGTCGACGATCGCAGAGGCGGACCTGTCGGGCCTATCCGCGCACCTCCCGCCGCCGTCCTCAGCGTCCTCGCCCAGCCGCGGCCCGCGCACGTCGCACGGCCCCGCGCCCGACTTTGAGGAGCTAGACGCGCTCGACCCCGCGCTCGCGGCGCTGCTGAGCCCGCACGCGAGCGTCGCGCGCGCCGTCGACGCCGCGCTCCCGCCGCCGCCGCGCCTCAGCCCGATGCTCCTGCGCCCCGAGCTCCCGCGCTCAGGGTCCTCTGGCCGCCGGCTCAGTCCGCGCTCGCCCGTCTCGGCGCTCGACGAAGACGACCGCCTCCTCCGCTTCACCACCCCTGTCCGGCCACAGGTCGCCCGGCCGCAGACGGCAGACCCGTACGCCCGGCCCGCGCCCCACCGCCTGCGCACGTCGCCCCTCCCGCGCGACGCCCGCTTCCGGGACCGCGACTCTACCTACGCGCCGTCGTCCTCGCACCTCAGCGTCCGCTTGTCACCTGCTACGGAACGCGCCGCCGCCGCGGGACGCCGCTTGCGTGCGTTCGACGAGCCACGGGACGGCGGCCGCCGCTTCGACGAGCTGCCGCGCCGGAGCTACGACGTCGGCTACGACACCTTGCCGCGCTACAGCGTCGACCGCCGGCTCCGGACGTTCGACGACTCGCCGCGCTACCGGCATGGGGACACGTTCAGCGAGTCCGCGCGGCACAGCGTCGACGGCCGCCGGCATGACGCGTCCGACGACACGGGCCGCTACAGCGTCGACGGCCGGTCCTCCCGCCACCATGCGGGCGACACGGGCCGTTACAGCGCCGCGGACGAGTACGGCAGCCTGCGCCCATCACCCACCACGCACAGCGAATACGGACCGCCGAGCACGCACCGCCGCCGCGCGTCCTCGGACGCACCGCGCCTCGACCCGCTCGGCCCGCGCACGTACCGCGCCTTCCGCGCCGCCGGCCTCCTCGCCGCGCCGCGCCCGCCGTCGCCGCGCCGCGAGCCCGGCTCGCCGCTCCGCGCGACGTTCTCCCGCGCGGGGTCGTCCCCGTGCACCGCCCCGCAGACGCACAGCCGGCGCCCGTCGACAGAGAGCCCCGGCGCCTCGCAGTACTCCTACTCGCGCTCCAGCGGGAGCACCGCACCGACGACGAGCACGCCCGACGAGCTCGGCGCGCGCCACGCGCGCGAGACGGGCGCGCTCCTCGCCGCGCTCGCGGACTGCCAGGCGAGCCTGGCGCGCGAGCGCGCGGAGAAGGACGCGCTTGCGAGGCGCGTTAAGCAGCTCGAGGCGCGTCTTCGTGCACGGGAGGAGAGTAGTAGTGAGGACGAGGAGGGGGGGCAGCTGCCGAGTCCCGAGCCGACGGTGCACGCGCCGCTCCCGCCGCCGCCGCCGCCGCCGCTGGGCATGCACGTCCGCCAGGCGAGCACGACGTCCTCCGTGTTCGCGCGCCCGCCGGTGGAGATGTCGATGCTCCTGCACGCGCACGCGGGCGAGGAGGCGGACGACGCGGCCTTCTTCGCCTCGTCGTCGCCCCCGCGCAAGGGCGCTCGCGCATCTCCACCCTCGCCGACACCGAGTCGGCTGGCACTGGACGTCGCGTCACCCACGCTGTCCGCGACGACGGGCGCGGAGCTCTCGCTCCTGAGCGCGTCACCGACGAGCCTGCGCCTCCGGCCCGAGCACGCGCTGTTTCTTGGCGAGCGCGCGAGCTTTGACTCGGACACGAGTGCGCGGCGTGCGCTGTTTTGATGAACACATGATCTGCCTCCCTCTTGTTTTGATGGACTCTTGATCCTGCTCTCTGCATTCCTCCCGCTCTTTCCCGCTCGCTCGCTACCTCTCTTTCCACTTGTTTTATACGTATCTGGATGGCTTTGAATGTCGCTGCGCTCGTGCTACGTGATATATATGGATGACTTTTCTCTGCTTGGGTCCATAGGCAAGGGGGCCGCAAGGGGCAATCGCGAGTCTACTTTCGCTCTGATGTCTATGTTGCACCCGTTTCCCGTGCGACTGTACGATGCGAACTCGAGAGCGCAGAATCACTTGATCGCGTCCTTTCTTGTCTCTCACCACAACGGGCGTGTGAGCCGTACGAATGCACAGACCCTCCTGCTGCCGCGCCTTGTGCCTGAAGGCAAGGGATCCCGAACCCGGTCACTATTCATATGTGTGTAAGTAACAGAGACAACTCAGGAAGACCCAGCAAGCATCGCTTGGGATCTCGAACGGCGACGTGGACACCCTGGACCAACGAAACAGATGACAGGCCTGACTGCTTGCCAATGAAAAGCTCGTCACACTCGCCGCGCAAGCCAGTGCGCTTTCGAGAGAGCCATCTCACCCAGAAGGGATGTCATTCATGGGGTCAGACGTGTCATCGGAGCTCCCACAATCGCTGTTGGACATGTTGCTCACAATGGCTATCACGCATGTATCGGAAGAAGAGGAGATCGCGTCCGTGAAGGAGGTGCTGGCGCTCCGGGGCGGCCTAGATGACTTGCTTGCTCTGCCTTAAGTCCAGCCGCACGTCAGTGCAGCATGTCTTGGCCGAGCACGGAGATCGAATCGATTTATCGGGGTACTACTTGAACAGTGATCAATTGATCAAGGTTGTAAATTCGCTGCTCTCTCCGCACGCGATCCACCTGTTCGATCTCTCGGACAGCCCCAATGTCATGCGTGGCCAGCGGCCTCGAGCGACGCCGGTGACGAAGGTCGAGCCACGCAGACTGTCAACGTGGCGCTCTAGACCGTCTCCACGATCTTCAAGGCCCTTGTACACCTCGCATGCATCATTCTCTTCGCGCCTCAACCCCCTTCATCATGGTCAGGAGACAAAGAAAGAAAAGGCGATTGCGCTTGGGCGTCATCAGAAGTCTTGGTCACGAAAGAAAGTGCGGACGGGGATCTCATCAAGTGCAGGATGATTGAAGATGCGCTTGAGTGCAAGGCTTCTGGTGGCTGATCTCAGCGAACGATGAATAGTTGTGATGTCAAATAAGTTATGTATAGAAGCGGAGAACAAAGGATGAGCAAAACGGCGAGACCCATCGCAAGGAGCAAGCACCTCGACCGAGCCAAGTCACGCTGATTGTCGGAAGAGATGACGAGGCCCAGTCCAGGAATCATGCGACGCAAAGAGCTGCGAGGGAGCTCCAAGTGGTGACGATGAGTGAGGAATCGACAGAACGGCAGAGGCGAGGGGAGAGGCCGCTCCAATGAGAGGCGGTTGGCCGGAGGGTTCCGCGTCCTAGAGGCCCGGCTTGGTCAGGCCACCTTCGGTGCGCCCCATAGGTCAGAGAGCAAGCAGAGTCCAACGTCAACAGCAGTCGGTCAAGCCTCCTGTGCGAGTCCACTGTACCCCTTGAGCGGCCCAGGTATCGCTACCCAGGCCGCTCCTTCGCGAGCCGCTAAAGCACACCGAAGTGCGCCCGCAGCTCGCGGAGACCACCTCCGGTGCGCACACGAAGTGGCCCATAGAGGTGGTCGTGCAGCCACCGTACTGCTGTCGAGCGGGCAGAACGTCGCGCTATCAAAGGGCGGACGTTCCGTCACCGCTGACACGCGTGAGCCTCCCGGCTGCTCCGCGTCGTGTTCGTCATCCTTGCGGTTGACCGCTGGGGGTGGGGCTAGAGGGTTGCTCTCGCACGGGAGAGATGTCATGACCGCCGGATCAGCCGCTCGCGAGCACCAGCTGCCGGGTCTGCACCATCAGTACCGTCACTTGCGTTGCCGTCAGACATCCGCGATGAGTGCGGTGGAAGCCATCCGTGGAGGTTGCCTCGAAGTCGCCGATACCGTCGAAGATCCCGAGGCGTCGCGTCGTGTGCCGGTGGGCGAAGAAGGGGAGACACAAAGAGGAGGTGAGAAGGGAACTGGAAGGTCGTTAGCACGAGCACTAGCGGCACGATTAGAGGAAGACTCACCAGGATCATCATACACGAAGACAAAAACACACACGAAGAGCTCCTTCAGCTGACGAGAAGAGGCCATCGATCAGGTCGAGGCCGCCAGCGTCTCAGCCCGGGAATTCGCCGACGATCGAGGCGATGGCAGTCTTGCCCACGGCCGCAAAGCTGACCCAACCCGTGCTGCGCAGAGTGCACGGCGACGACAAAGGCTGGCGGCTTGTGGATCCAGCAGCAGGTACCGAGGCCGTCCTTGTAGTAAGTGAAGGAGGCGTCACGGGAGCCGGACTGGCTTGAGCGCGGGTCGAGGATCGCCGGGATCGAGGAGGTCGGCGCCGCGGAAGGAGAAGTCGCGGCGGAGAAAACAAAAGCAGTCGATACGGGCGGGTCGGTGACGGAGGCGATGGAGCCGAGCTGATGGCGGTCGTGCCCGAGGACATCGTCCCACGGTCCCCGGAACGCGCCCTCCTCAGACGAGGCGAAGAAGTCGAGTAGACCATCCCCGGTGCCCTCGCAGTCGACATAGTCGTCGACGACCTGAGGACCGGCCGTCTTGCTGAGCGCCCGGATCCGGACCATCTGGCCGCAGTGCTGTCCAGAGTCGTACATCCGCTTGTACATCGCGACCACAAAGTCGGAGACCTCGTTCGTCCAATCGCTAGCGCCAAGATCGGTCACGCAACGAGTGAGCTCGGCATTGTCGTACGGCTTCGCGGGAGGATTTAGGGCGACAGCGGCAACGGTGAACGAGGCGGCGATAGTTGAAGAGACCGCGATGGTGGAAGAGACTGCGGTACTGGTAGAGACTGTAGCGGCGGAAGACGAGGCAAACTCGACGGAGGCAGTGATAATGGTTGAGGTATCTTTGTAGGCGAGGATGAGCGTCGCGAGTGCCTCGACGCTGGCCGAAGTGTCCTCGGCCCGATACTCCTCGGTGAAGTCGAAGCCGTTGCTCTCGCGTCCAGGATACCCGTCCGCGATCGTCGCAGTCGCCGTCTTGCCGTTGGCACTGATCTGAATGCGGCGGCCGCAGCACTGGCCGGACTGGTGCATCGCCGAACTGAGGGCGACGACGTAGTTAGACTCTTTGTTCGTCCATCCACCTGCACCAGGGCGGGTCATCGTAGCACCCGAGAAGCGTCGAGCGAGGAAGATGGGTGTGGCCGCGCGGGTACGCTCGAAATCGCGGGAGAAGATGGACGAGACGTTGGAGACACCGTAGACGCTGCGGAGGCTGGTCGACCGACCAGAGACATGCGACGGGGCGGTGCTGAGGTCGTGCGTCGTTTTGACCTTGATGGAGTCCGAACGTGCGGTGAATCCGCTCTCCCATCGACGTCTACCCGACGAGCGGCAAGCAGATCTAGGGGCGAAGACATGTAATCTGTAGCAACATTCAGCACAGGTAACGGCGTGATTCACCACGATAGGGTACTCACGTTGGCGGAGGCCATAGAGGGCTGAACAACGGTCATCGAGCTGCTATGCTCAACACTCCCAGAATCGACGGGGCCGATACACGTAACTCCATCCTTGGTAGCAGAGACATCGCTAGGTGCCGTACGCGCGCGGGACGCGACGGCGGGCAGAGCGAAAAGGACGCGGAAGTGTGTGGAGAGCATAACGAATCATTACTGGAGATCCACAGGCTGCCCCCGAGCCGTCTTTATACGCCTCGACCCTACACCGCCATCCTCCTCAGAAGCCGTCGACGGGCTAAGTGATCGTGGAGCATCGAACCAAAGCTCGGAATTTGAAGGAGAGGGGGAAAGCAAGAGCGTCGATCAGTGGACCCGCGTTCTACCCCGCACATTTCGCCCCTGTCCGATCACCGCAAGACTGTGCGCATATCTCATATGTGCATACGGATTCAAGCGCAATGTCTTCGAGTCCTCGGTGGGAAATGACGACGCAGATTTTACGGAGTCGAGACGAGAGAAGTGTATTCCATGCCCTAGCCAGAAGTATCGAAGCTTGTGCGTGAACTTCAACAACACACTGTCTATAACCGAAAAGAAGGAGAACAACGACAGACCCGATCACACCATCCGCCGATACTGAAGCTTGCAGCTTCATCAAAGGCTTCGAAGGTTGCAATTATCGTGAAGTCCGTATACTTATATATCGCAGCTCTACTCACGGTCACACAGCCATGCAGAATTCCCAACTGATACTTTTGATGTTTACTACGACTACTATACATTTTGCTTTTCTATCCAGGCAGATTAGGTTCCAACAAGTGACAACAAACGACAGCATGACAACACGACAACACGACACCACGACGCGAGAGGAAACAAGATAATGCTCACACAGCGACCACTGCTGCCCGCGCCGCGTGTAGTTGCGCGTACGCCGCGAGCACACCAGCGACCTCCGCACTATCTGATGTGAAGCCAGTGATGTCCACGATGGTCGTAGTCAGGCCCTTGGTGGCGACGTCGTTGGTGAGGGTGTCCACCTGCTCGTCGCCCGGGGCATCGTAGAGGAGAGCAGCCGCGATGCCAACGAGCAGATGTTGAACGGGCACGCCGTTCGCCTGGCACATGCGCACGGGTCCGACCAGACGGTCGGCACGGCCGAGCTTGCGGATGGGCTGACGGCCGACGCGGACGACGTCGTCACGCACGTTGGGGTTACGGAATCTGAATAAGGAAACAGTCAGATCGAGAAGAGAGAGCGCGAGCAGCACGGACTAACCTGCGGATGGTCTTGTTGACGTATGTCGTGTGCTCGGCAGTGGTGAAGCCGTGCTTCGCACACAGCGCCGCTCCACTCTCGGCGAGGGCACCACGCACGGCCGCCTCGATCTCAGGGTCGGCGATGGCCTCGTCGATGGTAAAGACGCCCTTGAGGTAGCCGAGGTACGCGGCGATGCAGTGACCAGTGTTGAGAGTGTAGAGCTTGCGCTCGTTGTACGCGCGGAGGTTCTCAGTGAGAGTCCAGCCCTTGACGACAGGGAGCGGCTGCTTGAGCTGCGTACGGTCGACGACCCACTCGTAGAAGGACTCGACGCCGACATCGAGGACGGGCTCGAGCGAGGGAGACGGCGGCGGCGAGGGCGACGATGCCAGAGGAAGCGAGGGCGAAGGGCACGGAGAGCTCATCGGCGAACCCGAGGGAGATGAAATGGGCGACGAGGCGAGGGAGACGTCAAAGGGCGGCACGATGCGGTCGACGGAGCAGTCAGCGAAGCCGATGTACTCGGCCACCCAGGCCTGGTCGACGCGGCTAGTGAGGTGGGAAAGGACGAACTCCTTGAGCCGTGAGGTGGCACCGACGAGGTTCTGAATGAAAGGTTGATGAGTACACGTCATAGCAATCGAAGATGTAAAATGCTAACCTCGCATGCGATGATGTTCATCACGTCACCGCCGATCTCGCGGCGGCGGATGAGCCCCCGAGCGATGGTGGGGGCAATCATCTCGAGGGACGTCGGCCCAACTGCAGTGGTGATGATGTGTGCGTTCGGGTCCGCAATGGCACGGATGATGGCGTCGGAGGTGCAGAGAACGCCCATGACGTCCTTGACGGCGAACTTGCGAGCGTCGGTGTCGAGGACGTGTACGTCATAAGCGTGCTCATCGTTGAGCTTTTCGATCACGTCGCGGTTCCGCCCGGCAAAGACGACGGTGTAGGCGCTTGAGAGAACAGGTGCGACGAGGCCACGGCCGATGTTGCCAGCGCCAAAGTGAATGGCCTTAGGCTTGGTGGAGATAGAGGAAGACATGGGTGAAAATAATCGGTAAAGGTGGTGTATATGAGGAGGGAGGTCGTGAAGGGTCGTAGAGTCGTAACGGGGTCGTAAGTCGTGAAGGTCGTGAGGGGGGGATCGATTTTTTTTTGGAAAAGACAAGCAGCCGGCCGGCATGTCCTTTTATCTGCCTCACCGCGGAGATAGGCAATCAATTTTTCTACGCGTCGATCGCGGCGGAAGCAGATTGGAGCGAAACCCGCGTCACGGCTGCTCTGTAGTGGCCCCGCCGGCTTCACACGCGTCATTAGAGCCGGTATCGGAGTCGGACATCAGAGGATTTACCTTCATCGATGTACTCATCTTGCCAGAAAAGGAGAAATTCCTTTCTAGTTAGGCACAACACAAAGTGCGCTGTTCAGTACGGCGGTGCCCACGTATAGCCGAGGTGTGGCTCTTGAGGAAACATGGTTCGGGAGCATTGACCAAGGTGATGAGCGAGTCCGCGAGTCGCCTCGAGGTGCGGCAAGACAATGGAGAAGGGAGCGTCTCACACGTTTGTGGCCGAGTGATGCACAAAAGACGTAAGCCGAACGATCGAAGCTAAGACATAGGTGGAGTTGATGGAGCGTGAGATGATGAGTGGGCCGCTGTAAACGATTCATGCAGGTCATCGCGGCATCGGGAAGAGAAAGCGGCGGGCGCGAATCACACATCAAGGGCGGAAAAGCCCTGCCGGATCTCCCGCAGATCTCCCGATTTGGGGCACTCCCATTTGCGAGCGAGAAATGCAGAATATCAAATACAGTACATGAATGTGATGGACACAACAGGCTTTGTGCTCATAAAACTGAACCAGCTGGCAAGCACACTTCAAGATTTCCAGGCTCAGTCCACCCTCAGTCCACCGTCACCCAAGATTCCCGCTTCTCGCGGCTGAAGAGATAAAGAGCACGCGGCGATCAGCATCTCTGAAACACGCCGACGGCACCCTTGATCCACTCACTGATCCTTGTGGGCATGTTTCAGCCACACCTTCACGGTCTTGACCTCAAAGCCGTGGAAATCGAGGGTGACGTTGCCCTTGTCGTCGGCCTCGAGGGCCTCGAGCTCGTCCTCGAGGAGGTTCGTGATCGCAATCTTCTCGACCTGCACGAACGGCATCTTCTTGCCGAGCGGGAGCATGGCGCGGGCGTGTCCGCCGTAGGCTTCGTAGATGCGGAAGACTGCGGAGCTGTGGGACGCGTCGGAGAAATCGTCGTCCTCGCCGCGCTTCATGGTCTCAATGATGACGTTCGGCGCGCCAGCAACCACCGGAGGCTGGAGGACCGACTCAAGAGCTGCTTCCGCGCCTTGCGAGACGAGTCCCGGGACTAAAATACGCTCAGCACCTGCACAGGTGAGCAGGATCAAGGACGGCGCCCACAATGCAAGGGTGAGTTGAAGAGGTGGCCAGCGGCCGGTACATCCGACTCGTGGAAGCTACCGAGATGCGGCATGACAGCCCACGAGAAGGTATGCTCTCCTGTGGAACGAGTTAGAGCGAGTTGACCCCGGAGAGCAGACCCTTGCCTTGGTCCTGTTCGGCATCGGGGGCAGTAGCGGCACGAAGCAGTGACATGGAGAGGACATTGCCAATGCACGAGAAGCCGTACTTGGACTCAGAGAGGAGGGCGACACCGTAGCCGTACTCGCTAAAGTCCGCGAACTGGGCAAGGTCTCAGTAGATGTAATCCAGAGCAAGCCAAAATGAACGTACTTTGTGTCCGCAGACCTCAAATTGAGCGATGTCCCAAGTCGTGTTCTTGTGCGTCGGGCGCTGCACGTAGCCGAACTGGGTCTCATACGTAGCGTGAGTGTTGTGGATGTTGAGCGGGATCTGGACTGAAGGTATTTGTGAGTACGTGAGAATTCATCGTCAAAGTGTAAAACCACTCACACTTGAGGAACTCGTGCCTCTCACGCCATTCAACTTCGGCGTCGAAGCGAACCATCGAACGCGAGTTGCTCTTCACGGTAGCTGTAAAGTGTGAGGAGGGCATAAGGTGGAAGGTAAACAACGTGTACCTCCAACTGCGTCGAGGGAGATCTGAGCATGTTATCAGTATAAGCACACATGCACATGTCCGACTTCAAGCACGTACATTGACACGGATGGTGCTCTTGCCGTACTTGACCTCAGTCGAGACGACGGAACGGAGTGGACCCTCAGCGAGGACACTGATGCCGGAGAACTCGAGCTCCGTCTTCTTCTCGAGGTGGTGGATCTCAACGTCTAAACCGACAATGAGATGCAAGTAGGTCTCACGGCAAAGAATACTCACCCCAGGCGTCCCAGTAGTTCGGCCTATCCTCGAAGATGACAAGACCGCCGGTTGAGCCAGCCGGGATGAGCTCACGTCTACAATGCTGATAAGCAAATTGAAGTGGTGTATAGCATGGGCTACTGACTGAGTTGGGACGTCGAGCAGGCTGGTGATGCGACCTTTCGAGATGGTGAGCTGGACACTCGAGTTCTGAAGGATGAGGTGGTCGGAGCCGTTCGTGAAGACTTTCATGGACGTCAGATCCACACGTCCGACAGGTCGAGACAGTACTTGCCAGAAACCGGCTTGCAGTCCGCAAACATGCCGATTGGCCGAGCCAGGCCAGCACCACCAGGGGCATCGAGGAGAGCATACCCGGTGCGACCGTCAGCGCTGACTTGAGCGACTTGGTGCGTGAGGTCCGTCGAGCCGTCCAAGGTGATCGGCATGACCTCGCGACGAGGGAAGAAGGTGGTATTGTAGGCGAGGAGCGAGCCGCTAGTGCCCTCTGGGGCGAGCCATCCACCAAATATTGTCTTGAAGGCATCCTTGATCATGGCTTTGCTGTCCTTGCGGATCTCTGCGTAGAGCTTTTCGGCATCCTCATAAACCATACCGCTGGTTGTCGGGTGAGTGAAGCAAAGCAAACGAGAATAAAACTCAACTCACATGGCGGAACCAGGAAGCACTAGTGGGCAAAGTCATGAGTCAAGGGTACTTACGCCTCAAGAGCCGGCTCACCATCGTGGAACTGGTTGAGAAGGACCTTCTCCCATGACTCGTCGATCTTGGCCTTCGGGTAGGTGTACTTGAGCTTGCGAACGCTGGCTGCGACTGCGGCCTGCGTGGCAAGGAACTTTGTAGACAACCGAGTTCAGACATCAAACGAGCCAAGCATGCAGATAAACCGACCTCGACATCGCGGAGAAGGATCTCCGACTTGCGGTTGCCCTTCTTGATCGAGGCTGAGAAGGCTGGTGAGCACAAGTCAGGACGTGAAACACAATTACTGACCATGCGAGGTGTACGTTCCACGATGGAATTCCAGATACAGCTCTCCGTTCCTGTAGAAATGTCAACAGATGGAGCATCCCATTCAGCTGTGTCACTGACCAGTTCGGAAGCGTCTTTCCATGGTCCGTGTGGCTCTCAATATCGGCGAAGAAGTCCTCCACGGTCGCTCCCATGCTGACAGGCGGGAGCTCGCGGTGGTTGTTACCAGCGGCCCGAATGCGACGGAGCTAGATTTTCGGCTCAGTCCTATCTTGTAATACAGCAACCGGCTTGACTGACGTTCTCCAACATCTTCGAGAGCGGGCCTCCTCCGCCGTCACCATTACCGAAGACGAGCAGGGCAGTCGACGAGGACTCCAGATTCTGTAACGCACATTAGCTCTACAAGAAGAATGTGATGTTCGTCTATCACACCTTATGGTTGACGAGGCCCTTGTTGACGTCACCAACGGTCGCTTGGGCGGTATATGTGTCTGAAAATCACATTAGATTACCCAGCTCGGGGACAGGTTTGATCTCCGCGTACCAACTGGAGTCATGTGGCAGAGCACCTGAGTACCGTCGATGCCGACCCAGTTGAACGTCGAGTGCGGGAAAACATTACTGAGGCCAGATTGAGCAAGCTGGTCATAGACCAACACTGCCGAGACTCACATGTTGTTCCAGCTGAGCTTCTGCGTGAAGAAGTACTTCATTCCCGCAAGCCGCATGAGCTGCGGGTAGGCGCCGGTCAGGCCAAACGAGTCGGGCAACCAACCAGTCTCGCAACGCTTGCCGAAGCTAAACAAGACTATGAGACAAAAACAACATGAAGAAGTAACAGTCACCTTACCGGCTTTCGAAGTAGCGCTGGCCGTAAAGGAACTGGCGCACGAGCGCCTCACCGGACGGCATGTTGCTGTCGTTCTCGACCCATGAGCCGCCGACGAGGTGGAAGCGGCCGTCGTCGATCTTAGCCTTGACCTTCTCGAAGAGCTGCGGGTAGAGCTGCGTGTATTGTCGTCAGCACACGTACTTCGCCGAGTGGGATTATCAAGGCCACCGACCTGCTCGAGCCACTTGTACTGCTGCGCCGAACTCGCCGCGAACCGGTGCTCCTCATAGCGCTCCATGAGATCGACCTGCGTCGCCCAGCTGCGCGCGACCTTCTGCTGGGTGACGCTGTACGGCCAGAGCCACGCTGTGTCGATGTGGCAGTGACCGATTCCCCAGATCTTCGCAGTCTGTGGGCCACTCTTGTACACGTCTGCGCCCTGCTTTTCCCATGCACTTCCGAGAACCTCTTCGGCGACCTTGCGGGCGGCAGAGATGGTCGCGTGGTCCCCGGAGCGGAAGGCGTTCATGATCGCGTTCGCGGTCGAGAGTGCCTGGTTCTGCAGTGGTGTGTTGCCCGGAATAGTGTCTACGATTTCACGCTGGAGTGGGGAGTCAGCTTTTATTTCAAATGCGAGTCCGGAAGGCTTACCAGGGTCTGGAAGTCCCAGAGGAGACCCCAAGCCTCTTGGTTCGGCACGACGAGATCGGCCGAGTCGAGGCTGAAGTATCGGTTCATCTAGGAGTACCATTGGTTATTGTTTCCGTTGCACCTCATCGAGTACTCACGTCTGGCGGAGCGATGGTATCGCCGTTCCACGGGACGCCGAACATGCCGTTGCACGACGACTCAATCACGAACGAGTACGAGCCTTTGGCGCGGTCCTCCGGCTGAAGGATGTACTCGACACGGCGGTCGCCGCCGTACCCACCGGTGATACCTGTGGAGCGGTGTGAGCATACGAAGGGACTACTGACTCCTGATAGCTTACCTTGAAGGGGGGTACCGTCGGTCGTGAAGATCATGGCCTCGCAACCGGGATCGAACTCGACTGTGAGCAGTAGTGAGCTGCGCTATTCGCGCTCCAGCTCAACATAGCTCACACTGTACACGCTCGTATTGCTCCCAGTACTTGGGGACCTTGACAGTGACCTTCCACCAGTGGTTCGTCTATCACGAAGAGCGTGGTTAACAACGTATACTCTGTGATGGAATTGTTCATACCCCTACGATGAACGTAAGCCGACCTGCACACCCACCACACATTGAGAGACTTACAGCTCGGCCCAAAGCTATCGCCCTTCTTCGCCGGCTTGAACTCCTGCTTCATCGCCTCCTCGAAGCCAGGCTTGTCGCGACCGGGCGCGCTCCAGACCTGCAGCTGGACGTGGTCCTCGCCATCAAGGCGGTGTGTGAAGAGCACGCTCGACAGGTTCACGTCGCTGAAGTGCCCGCCGAGGAACGTGCCGAGCCGGTTCTTCGTCAGACTCTTAATCCATTTCTCGCCGGCCCCAGCGTTCGAGACGGGGTACTCGGTCGTCGTCGCAGGTCGTTGATGATGGCTGCACATCGTGGTAGACGACGAACAGGTGTGGGGAGCGCGTGCCGTCGAAGCCGAAGGTGATGGCTACCCCACATCGGCCCGGCCAGCCCGGCGATCACCATGTCCTGGCTCACATCGTTGGAAAGAAAGCGAGAGGGGTTGCATGATTGCGTTCGAGGTATTACACAGGTGTATCGTAGACAAAGCATGAGCATGTAGAAAGAAACCATTTTCGTCGTCACTGGCCGAGCAGCTTAGAAGCCGCCCATACCGCCCATACCACCCATACCGCCCATGCCACCCATGCCGCCAGCAGGCTTCTCCTTCTCCTCGGCCTCGACGATGCACGCCTCGGACGTGGTGAGGAGCGAGGCGACACCGGCCGCGTCGATGAGCGCAGTGCGCACAACCTTGAGCGGGTCCACAATGCCGCGGGAGATCATGTCAACGTACTCGCCCTTGCTCGCGTCGTAGCCCATGGTGAACTTGTCCTTGCCGGCGTACGTCGAGAGGAGGGTGCCAACGATGACCGAGCTCTCCTCGCCCGCGTTGGTGAGGATCTTGCGAGCGGGGTGCGTGAGTGCGCGACGGATGATCGACACGCCGAGGGCCTGGTCGAAGTTGGCGACCTTGATGGGGACCGCGTCGGGCGAGACAGGCGATGAGGTCGAGGACGTGGTCGGGCCGTGCGCATCTTCCGCAAGGAGGGTGAGCGACGCCTTGAGAAGGGCGACACCACCACCGGGCAGGATACCCTCCTCAACGGCAGCGCGGGTGGCGTTGAGGGCGTCGTCATAACGGTCCTTCTTCTCGCCAACCTCGACCTCGGACGAGCCGCCGACCTTGATCACGGCAACACCGCCCGAGAGCTTGGCGAGACGCTCCTGGAGCTTGGTCTTGTCGTAGTCGGAGGTCGTCACATCGTTGAGCACAGCGCGGATCTGCTCGCAGCGGGCCTGGATGCCGTCCTTGGAGCCACCACCGTTGAGGAAGATGGTGTCCTCCTTGGTGATGGTGACCGATCCGGTCGTGCCGAGGAGCTCCGGTGTCGCACGCTCAAGCTTGATGTCGAGCTCGTCCGTGAAGACGGTGCTACCGGTGAGGATGGCAAGGTCACCGAGGATGCTCTTGCGGTTGTCGCCGAAGCCGGGTGCCTTGACGGCCGCGACCTGAAGCTGGCCACGGAGCTTGTTGAGGATGCAAGCAGCAAGGGCCTCGCCGTCAATGTCTTCGGCGATGATGAGGAGCGGGCGCCTCTGCTGAGCCGCGGTTTCGAGCGAGGGGAGGATGTCCTGGAGCGCGGAGATCTTCTTCTCCGAGAGCAGGATGAGAGGCTTCTCGAACTCGACCTTCTGGCTCTTGACGTCGGTGATGAAGTACGGCGAGATGAAGCCACGGTCGAAGCGCATGCCCTCGGTGATTTCGATCTCGTCGTCGATCGTGCGACCCTCCTTGACGGTGATGACACCCTCCTTGCCGACCTTCTCCATCGCCTGCGCAATGAGGTTGCCGACGTGGGTGTCGCCATTCGCAGAGATGGTGGCGACCTGAGCAATCTCGGCGGTGGTCGTGATCTTCTTCGTCTGGGACGTGAGGAACTGGACGACGCGGTCGACAGCCGCCTGGGAGCCGCGGCGGAGGTCCATCGGGTTGCAGCCAGCAGCGACGTTCTTCACACCCTCGGCGTAGATGGCGCGGGCCAGCACGGTTGCGGTGGTGGTACCGTCACCAGCCGTCTCGTTGGTCTTGGACGCAACATCCTGAACGAGACTGGAAGGAAGAGTCAGCCAGATGCAAGTCAGAGATGACGCTTAGTCGCTTACCGAGCACCGAGGTTCTCGAACTTGTCCTTGAGCTG
>LCTX01000345.1:0-29517 GCA_002233555.1 Limonomyces culmigenus | reverse complement strand
TTAATATTACACATGCTGAAAAAGTATCTAGGTCTGCTCGACATACTCGACAAGCAGATGTCCAAGCTCATCACCGTGAGTAACGGACAAAGGCAGTCTTACCACAGTTCTTTAATGTCCGCATTTGACATACTCTCACCTAGTGGAAATTGCACGATTGATACTCGACATCAATGCCACCTACGAGGCAGCCTCCCCCGCCCTGAAGCAAAGGTTATCGGGACAATTTCCTCGATGGAGATCAGTAGGCACACTTGTCGACTTCGACCAGAAGCAGCAGGCCAGCGGGAATCCCCAGATGTGGACTCAAGTGTCCTGGCAGTGCTTCGCCGCTCTCCAAAACACATGCTTCGATTGGTCCCTTTGCGGCCGCCGGTCGTGCGGGAAGAAGGGCGAGATCAAGTGCAAGTGTGATGAGGTCTCATACTGCAGCGAGAGCTGTCAGAAAAAGTGAGTTCAAGAGGCATCATATGGTGACCATTCCTGATGCATATGTGTAGGGATGCAGAGTCTCACGAATTCGCCTGTGAGCATATGCGCTTTGTTCGACACGGAAGCAGCGTGCCCGACGAAGCCGCTGAAGGCCATGCCTCGAAGACAGCAATAGAGGCAGAACCCGCGACAACCACCTGAGATAGTCCGACCGAGAATGCGAGAGGTCATCAATGTAAAGTTAGGATATGCACGAGCTACTTCATGATGTGAGCGATTTCGGACAAGAGGGAGGGACACGGCTGCACTGCATGACGCACGCTTCTCTTCTCTCACTCGCAATGTTGACGCTGGTATCACGAACACTCAAAACGAGCTCTGCATGCACTCGATTGTCTGTTCGAGCTATGTCTTCCACTGCAGCCGCTCCTCTGCTTGTCTCCCCTAAAGACGTACACGATGACGCCGTGTTCATCGACGCGAGTTGGCACATGCCTGGAGCGTCTCGAAATGTCCGTTTCTGATATCGACTGTGTTCGTATCTAACATGACGGTCTTGTCTATGTAGGCACGCGCTGAATACAGCCGCAAGCATATCGCCGGAGCTCGGTATATTGACCTAGACGCTGTCGCCCGTGAGAACGATATGGGTCTTAAGCACATGATGCCGCCCGCCGCATTGTTTGCTCGAACTATGGGTATCTTTACTTCTGACTCATTGTGAATGGGAGGGCTCAGGGATACCACAGGCTCTCTAGGAGTAACACCATCCACTCACGTTGTACTGTGAGTCTTAGACTGTGCATATATGTACTGAGCTGAATTGGTCCATTGTTTAGCTACGATTCACAGGGTGTCTTCTCGTCTCCTAGAGCTCTCTTCATGCTTCGCGCCTTTGGGCATGCTCGGTCCAGTGTTCTCGACGGCGGACTTCCTCGTTGGATTGCAGAGGGCAGGGACATCGACGCGGAACCCTCAGCGTTTCAAGAAGTAACATATCCGGAGCCTCGCTCGAACGAGGACATCATCCGGAGTACATGCTCCCCTTATTCGACACATAGTTACAGCAAGTTCTCACCCACCTCTAGGCTACGCACAAGTGGTGGAAAACGCTCGGCAGGCACCAGCTGCCGACGGCGGCATCGAGCTCCTCATCGATGCTCGTTCTCGTGGGCGGTGAGGAAGAAGTCGCTGTTCTCACGAGCACTCGTTGACAGGACCGCGCAGTTGGCTAGGTACCGATCCAGAACCCCGTCAAGGGTTGTCCTCCGGACACATCCCGCATTCATTCTCGATACCCTTTCAGAGCTTCTTGAAGACCGTCGAAGGCCCCACCGGCGACAAGTACACTGTTTTTCGCTCGATGGATGAGATCGAGGCTGAGGTCGGGGACGTTCTGGGCAAGGAATTCATGGAGCAGGCAAAGAAGGGCGAACGTGCTGTCATCACCAGCTGTGGGTCCGGGATGACGGCAAACGTCATCTGGCTTGGCCTCCAGCTGCTGCAGATTAAGAACGTTCGGTTGTACGATGAAGTGAGTCGCTTCGCTTATGACCATTCAGAGTACTTAACATATGTTCTCAGTCGTGGACAGGCTACGCAATGCGCAAGGACAGCCTCATACAGAGGGCAGCTTAGATAGAT
The DNA here is from genome assembly GCA_002233555.1 of Limonomyces culmigenus. Lineage (NCBI taxonomy): Eukaryota > Fungi > Basidiomycota > Agaricomycetes > Corticiales > Corticiaceae > Limonomyces > Limonomyces culmigenus. Next base: position 27,441 of record LCTX01000345.1, on the reverse strand, counting down.
ACCATGAATGTCGAGTTCACTTCGAATGCGGCATTCGTTGATGTCCATCCATCAAGCAGAAAATTCAAACACTTTGCATTTGCATAGCATGATATTATTGCAGTTGAGATAGAAACTCGATCCAACACAGAACCCAAGATAAACGAGTCAAGCTTGCGCTCACAAGGTGGCGGCAAACAAAGTAGCAAGACCAAGGACACCGCTCCAAGCCGGCACGTTGATACCAGACGCGCCGTTGCTTGAAGACGAAGGCGAGCTCGCAGTGCCTGCATCCGACTTGGTTGGAGATGAACCACCAGTAGAAGATGAACCACCAGTAGGGGATGAACCGCCAGTAAAGGATGCGGTCGCATTGCCGATGGCCGAAGCTGTGGGCACAGGACTGGGAGGCGTCTGGCACTGAAGACTGCTGTTCGACGGCGTTGTCGCCGTGGAAGACAGAGTCAGGTCGGCGCACTAATTCATTTCGTGAGCTCGACAGAATAACGAAGTGCACAACTCAATCACTGACCTGGAAGAGGTTACCGTCCCCGCCGTCGTAGATGACCTGAATGGTGACGTTCGAACCGTCCTGCGCACCCGCCAGCTTCAAAGCACCGATGTCGATGGGAAGGCAGAATGTGCCCTCTCCGTTTTCCTGGAAAGGCGGAATCGCGAGTTGCGGAATGCCGCTGGTGGTGGTCGTGTTGAAGTCATCAAGCGACTTGGGGTTGGGCGAAGTCGAAATCACAACCTCCACTAAAGATATGATCAGAATTGAAACCACTCGATGAAGATATAGCACCTTACTGTTCCATTTGGCGTGCTCTGAGAACACTGCGAGCATGCCGTTGTTGAGGGGGAAGAGCTGCCGGGTCGTGTTGACATCGTTGTAGCCACCACAGAACTTCGGCTCATCTGAGGTACAATGGTGTGAGCAAAGACATGTGACGAGAGTAATTGAAGACGTACTGTCTTCGTCGAAGGGTCCACGCGGCGAAGGGTAGTTCAGCGTGAAATGGGCCTGGACTGAGGCGAGGAGGCTGGCAGCAACGAGAGCGAATGTAGTGCGCATCGTGATGGTGAACGGCAACTGTTTTGGACGTGAAAGACGTGCGCTTTGATCGACCCCTTGGGAGCACTTATGAAGGCCGGGCGAAAAACTTTTATGCTTGTGTGGCCGTGTTGTGAGCGACCGTCGTGGGGTCCCGACTCCCCCGCACCCGATGGTTCCGGTCTTCGTCCGAACTACAGGCCTTGGCGACGCACTCGATCACAAGCTATCTATAACCGATCAGGCGCATCAGATTTGACTCAATGACATCGCTTCCGCGGCAACCCGGACAACAAATGCGAGGAAAGTTTCTCGGAGAACTACGCGACCAGGAAGTCCAAGCAAGATAGATTCGTCCAAAAACATTCACTCAATATCTATCAATGTACATGCTCGTGAGAGATCGCCATCATCCTATACCGGCCGAAGAGGAGCTCGCCCACGCCCGCCCCCGCAACAATGGCTATGAGATATGCAGCCTGAAACGTCCTATAGCAAGGGTATGAGCATGGTAAGATGAAGATAAGGATAGACCACGTACATAACCGTCAACATGAGAACGTAGCCGATGAGAGTCTGGACAGCGTGGATAGCACCACGAGAAGCGTCTTGGGAAAGGATGAAGGGAGCGATGGTACGGGGTGGTCGGAGCGCATGTGCGGTGGGAGATGCACTGGTCGCCTTTGGGATTGTCGAAGACGAAGGAGAGGATGAGTTTTCATCGGAACAGCACGCAGCGTCATCCTCAGCATGCGTGGAGTAGAGCTTGTTGTTTTGCTCCGTGGCCAAAGCGATGGCCCTGTAACTCAGGTGTCAGTACTGAGAATCAAGGCTGAGCGTGGTGCGCGTACTTCTGATGCCATCTAGCGTTCAACACGAGCCGAGCCGATGCCAACCATCGCTCGAAGACTGCCAGTGCGAAGAAGACCAGGGCGGCACCAGCGAGCGCTCCTGCTGACGAGGGTTGGAGTTGGCGGAAAAGCAGAACGTCTCCGGTAGCGAAATGCAGGCCGGACGCCATCATATCCATCATGGAGGTCCCGTTCTGAGCCATGACGGGAGAGGATGAAGAATGCGGGGTGGTGATTGTGGCAACGGAGATGGGCGCTGAGCGCGAAGAAGCGCCCGAGACGCAGCCGCTCACGTGACCCGTCACCTCCGATTGGAGGGAGGCATGTGTGAGAAGGTCGAGACCATGAAATGAAGAGTGTGAGGAGGATAGGCTACATGGTCGTCAGTGAGCGAGTCTCTGAAAATGCATCTTCTCACGTACCTCCATGGTACTCGGACCACGACCCCTGGTATTCCGGTCTCGTCCTTATCTCCTTCGCCCCTCACATCGCATGTAGCCTTTCTTAGGATACACATGCTGGGATCTAACACTTTTGAACCAAGAGGCAGGTTCCGAGGCGACGCTCTCACTGCCTCAGGTGTGTCAGATGGGTGTGAGCCTGGCCAATGCCCAGCACAGCGCAGTGCACGCGATGAGCCGTGAGGTGAGAGCAAGACATAGTTCAGCAAATGCTACAGAAAGCCAGAGCAAGCTGTCCGATGCCAGTTTGGTGAGGACTACGCTCTCACTGACACCGAACAGCCCTTGATGACAGAGTGGCTGGTATAGAGAGAATCGGTGTGCATATGACCTCGGATGATCGAGCTGCAAGCCAAAGCGTCGAGCGGAGTACGGTGAGCCAGCACGAACAGCGGAGGAGAGTGAAGAGGATGGTCAACGAGCTAGCGCAACGGCCGACTGATGGCGGAGTCGTGGCGGAGAGTCAAAGGGCGACGAGGCAAAACTGCGGGCGAGGCACTTGTGCCGACACTGCCACCAGCCGCCGAAGCCACGCGCGATCACGTCATGCTTTCGCCACACCTTGCTCACTCACACCTTGGTCTCTTGAGTTGCTTGCTTTCTTCTACACTCCACCATGTTTCGTCTATCTAGACTTGCACCGGCCGCGGCCCGTACAGCCCTCCGTACCTCGACGCCGAGAGTCGCTATCCATGCCCGTTACAATTCCAACCAGGCCCCTACTTTGACACCAAAGGAGAAGCGCGCCCAGACGGAGGCTAATCACGCAAAGCTGCACGACGCTCTCAGGGATTGGCAAGCCCCCATTGTTAATTATGAGCAATTGAAGCCGAAGACGGACTCGCCTGACCCAGTGAGTATATGGATCCTTCTCATTCGTTTGAATGTTCAACTCATGTACATACTCCTGCAGAACGACTACCTCATCGACGTTCGTGAACCTGACGAAGTAGTTCTTGGATCTATTCCATCTTCTGTCAATCTCCCCCTCTCGGAGATCAAGACCGCACTTGCCATGCCAGAGGATTCATTCAAAGCCAAGTATGGGTTTGACAAGCCTGGCAGGGACCAGGAGATTATCTTCTACTGCCGAAGTGGCAAGCGCAGTGCGTCCGCGGGAGATGTTGCTGTTAGGAATGGATACAAGAAGTTCGTTCCGTTCCTCGTGTTCGTTTGGTGGATACTGACCATACGTCAAAGGGTGTTGAACTACGAGGGTTCATGGCTGGACTGGGTGTCCCGTCATCCTCAAAACTGAGTGTAGTATAGACACGATAGTTATTTGGATAATTTGTTGTGTGAGCCTGACTCGAACATACAAGCCAGGGGCCAGTCAATCATCTGGTTGAGCAGGCTTTGACTGCATCCACCGCTCTCTCCATGTTGGCTTCCTTCGCTCGTCACTTTCCACGTCCCGTCGTGCACCGACTGTCTGCAACATGCGTTAGGCCACTAGGTGTCCATGTAACGCGTTCGAGGACTGTCCCTGGAATTCCTAGTACAGGGCGCGGACAACGCTGCTTTAGCGTAGCGCCTCCGACGGGTCCGGCCAGGTCCTGCGCACGCAAATCTGTTGCTGGGGCTCTGGCTGACTATGGATGCTCAGCTCTCTGTCAAACGGAGAGTACAACTCGCTCTCGGACCGCACTATGGATGGTTTGCTTGACCGCCTGGAGACGCTGGTGGACTCGTACGGCGAGAACGGGTGGGAAGTCGAGTACCATGTACGTCATTCTTGCGTGCATTTTGCATCCTATGTTCTGACGCGCCGTCGCATCATTAGAGTGGTGTTATGAACTTGAACCTCGGTGCCCACGGTATCTACGTGATCAACAAGCAGCCTCCGAACAAGCAGATATGGCTCTCGTCTCCGGTCAGGTTCGTTCACACACGACCTATCATCTTTTCCTCGGACCCACATTTTATACAGTGGTCCAAAACGCTTCGACTGGGATCCTGAGTCCCATGATTGGGTTTACTCTCGAGACGGGACATCGTTGCGGACGCTCCTCACGTCTGAGTTGGATAATGTCTTTGGTCAGCCAGTTTCCGACGTTCTGGGTGAGGGTGCATTCTTCAAGATCGAGTAATGATTGCAGGTATAATACACATGTGTCGGATCTATGGCGGCAATGTGAGAGGTCGCTTCGAAAGACAGTAGCGGGTACAGCGGAGGGGATTAAAAAGTGAGGGTATGATGCTATGCAGGTGGGATGCGAGGAAAAGAACAACGATGTGCCAAGACAGGTATTTCTGACAAGAGGGTGCTGGAAGAAGGTTAATCGTCAAGTGCCGCCTGAGGTATACGTCCGTCTCATTAGCGAAAGGTGGAAGTCTACGAATGATACACGGACCGCATCGGTACTTTTGACATCATCGTCAATCGTACCAACTTCAGTCCGGCGACGAAGTACAAGAGCACCAAGCAATCTGCACAGGGTTCATATCAGAATGAGATGTGTGGTCAATGCTGACGAAACATACTTGTTAAGGTTCTCATATGTATGCATGGTAGGCAATTCATCCATTGGAGCACAGATCTGAGTCTTCTGTCCTCGAGCCGGTGATGGTGTGTGGAGAGTCGGCATGACTTTGTGCATGGAAGTGGGGAGCAGGATGTGTGGCGGGTGGAGAGACGAAGGAAGGGAGTGCAATGATTCGGATGGTTTAATGGGGACGGAAGCATAGTTCTGGGAGCTCGAAAGCTCAGACTTGTCACTGCCTAAGCGATGAAGGTGTCGGAGATGAAGATCATGGAGTAGGGTGTTCGTCGCTGTGTAGTCGGTGGCCTGCGCATGTTGTGTGACCGGATGTGGCACTGATGGAGGGCGAGTTTCGGCCTCATCGTCTGAGCTTTCTTCCTCAGTATCGTAGTCATCATCCGTGGCTTGAGACCTCCCCCATCCCCTGTGCTCGACACTGAGTACGGGTGCAGCGGTGCGCCGCTTCTTCGCGCTCGGGATCACTGGAGGGTCTGACGACGGAATCGGTTCCTCATCGTAGTGGGCCAGTGGCGGTGGAGATGACGCGCGTCGGCGCTTGAGCATGGCGAGCTGCTCGGGAGGCGGATGTGGACAATGGAGAGAGGTGAAGGTGAAGAGGCAGGTCACTGCAACTTGAACAAGGACGCATTAGGCGCTGACCCCGGGTAACACTGCACGGGTTGCACTTGGTCTCCTGCCATCTCGTTTCGCGTGTACGATCCGTCAAGCTTGCGGCTGTCTGGTGCCAGTGCTCGAAATTATCAAGATTACTCTGCGTGTATTCTGCACTGGGATATCGACGTCTGTTTGAGCAAGCTAGCTATCTGCATGTGCACAGCCGTGATTGTTGCAGGTATGCCTCGTGGGGCTCCTACACTAGTCAGAGCACGGTAGTGATCCCAAACAGAACTTAAATATACCCCATTACGTGCTAGTGCATGACGGTATGACTGTCTCTTTCCGTGTACTGGACTTCTCTAACACTTTGCAGGAACCCCAGGCCGATGACTACTTCGTGGTTGAACACCCGGTCGTTGCGCCACCTGTACCTCCGGAAAGTGTCTTATCCCCACAGGACTCCAATGCTAGCTTTGTTACTCCGCAAGAATCCAATGATAGCTTCTATGGAGCGAGCAACCAGTCGACGCCTGTCGCTGCGATGCCGGAGCCTATCCTAGAGCAGACTCCGATGCGGACCCCAATGCCAATGCCGGAACCGCTGTTTCCAGAGCCATCTCAATTTCCGAGAGATTCTGGCCTCGCACGATTCGAGTTCAACAAGTCTCCAGGCCTGCCATCTCCTCCGAAGGACTCTCTCATTGCGGAGGCGGTCTTCCCCACGCGCCCACTCTCGTCGGACACTCTGGACCTACTTCGTGAGCCACCCCTAAGATCACCAGAAAATGGGAATGACAATTACGACCCACTCCTCGGGGTATACATGCCTGAGGCGTCGCCGTCTGTATCAATCACCGGCGGGCCTATCTATGCCTCACCCCCAGGGTTCACTTATGCCTCGCCTCCGAGCTTCCCTTACGCGGACACGCCACCCACGCTCAACTCGGTGTCTCCTCTCAACAACTCCCTCCTCCAAACACCGTTGGACAATCCTCTTCTTCACACTCCACCCAGTCCGCACTACGGCATGGATCCTCCTCCGCTTTCCAGCGCTCGGGCACACCCCATGTCACCACAAGGAAGGGTGTCGAGAAGTGAATCGAGGTCCTCTACGACCGGATCCCCCTCGCCGCGGACTGAACTCTTGACTCCCACCCCCACTCCCGGCCCAGCACCTTCAATGGGTACCTCCACCATGTACACGCAACCGAGCTTTGACTCGCGCACCTCGTCCTCGAGATCCAGATCAAGTGTCAGTCGTTCTGCCTCTGAGTCATTCTCAGAGCGAGACCGCGAGCGTGACAGGGAACGGCGACACACAACAAGTCGCCAGGAGGATCGTCATCGGCGACACAACGAGGCGCGCCGGCAAGAGGAGGAACGCCGACAGGAAGATGAGCGGCGACATGACGCAGCGCGTCAACACGAGGAGCAGCAGCGACAGGATGAAGAGCGACGACATGAGCAGCGCCAATACGAGCAGCGACGGCACGAGGAGCGCCAGCGTGCTGATCCTCAGCCGGACGAGCATCAACACCGACACAAGAAGCATCACCATCACAAGGATAGCCAGTCGAGGACCGACCTTGTCGCGCGCATCATGGACGAGGAGGCCCGTGTGGCTCAGTCCAGACATGCTGTCGCCGTTGCGCAAGCCCAGCTCGCGGCCGAGTCACGTCGCGCAAGTGAATCAGAGGCTACCGCGATGCGGACGATGCAAGCACTTCGTGATGCCGTGGACACCCGGGCCTCGGCCGAGCGTGAGCGTAATCGCGTCGTGGAGGAGCTAGCCTTGTACCGTGCTCAGCACACGCTGGCACTCGCCGAGATCGCACGCGCTCAAGACATCCTCGACAAGGCAGAAGAGGCACGTGCAGAAGCTGTAGATGCTGCATCTCGAGCAAAGGACAAGGCACGGAGGATGCGTGATGAGCGTGCTGTCACCAAAGCCAAGGAACAAGGTCGCAAAGAAGGGTTCCGCGAAGGTACCTCATTTTGTCGTTGTCACTTCGATCAAAGGCTAAGCAGCATCGATACTAGGTGTGCAGTGGGGCAAACGGGTGGGCCTCGAAGAAGGCAAAGGACAAAATCCTGCTCCAGGTTTCCGTCATCAGCCCGACCCTATTCGGATCCAGTCGAGCGAAGAGGGGCCAGAGACTATCCTGGAGGAAGAAGAACCATCAGAGGACGGGAACGACGGAGCCTCATTGTTGGAGAGGCGAGAGCCCCTGCATTCGGCTTCGTACCAACCTATAGGTTACCAGCCTCCTCGTCGCCGCGATCCCCGTCCCGATCTTCGAGAAGAGCCTGAGCACCACCGTGTCCCTCGCGAAACCCACGGAGGTGGAGGCACCTTTTCCCCAGTCGGCGCAACTCGGCCAAACCTGCATGCGTCCCAAGGAGCCGCGATGCTGGCCGGTGCGGGCTACATGCCTGCTGCACACGCAGCGATGGACGAAGAGGATGAAGATGACGGCCGCAGGACACCTCGAGAGGAGGATGGTCGCAGGACGCCTCGCCAGTATCGCGCTCCTCCGGACAATTTGATTCCGGTTGTGGGCCCGGACGGGAGGATGGCCCTGCCGCCGCCCAATGAAATGTCGGGTGTAGCTTCTGCAGTCGGTTCGGCAATCTCGGCGGAAGATGGTGCACCTCCTGGTCGTCGACCCTTCTCTGGCTCGAGCAATGCTGGATCGACAGCCTCGGGTATGACTGGGTTTACGGGCGTCACGGGCGTAAGCCGGGCTGCCCCTCGTGTCCGCGACTTTTCGGGCTATGCAGCTGTCCCTGCACCCAGTGGCATCCGTCATGACGGACGGCTCAGCATCATTCCGGAGGTGGGTAGCAGCATGGAGGTGACGCCGGTGCCCTTGCCGCGTCCTATCCCCGTCCCAGGTGCACCCTCCGAACCAGAGTACTTCCCTGAACCCGAAGAAGAAGAACCGGAAGAGGAAGCCTACACACCTCCGCCCGTTCATGCCCAGGAACCGGCCACGAGGCAGAGGGCTCGCAACGTGCTGACTCGGATCGCGAACAAGCTTGGAGGGGGACTGAGCAAGAAGAACGACCCGCCCACCTTCCGTGATATGCCTGATGACGAAGGTGGGTGGGTCGATATCAGTGGTCGTTCGATGCCCACGCCTACCACGGGTACAGCGCCTGGCCCTTCGAATCTTGCTAAGCACCAGCGAACAGCATCAGCGAGCGTGAGTGACGTGACCACTTAGCGAGGCCATCGTGCTCACGACCTATCCAGTCGTACAGAAAACCAGTGTCCGTCATTGCTGCGAGGGCTGAACCTGGAACTTATGCTGTTCAAGGGCATGACCGCGTGCACTCCGGAATTAGCTCTATACCCGGTATCTCGGTGGTAGCTCCGGTAAGCATCCTTCGATCAGCTGGTCATCTTCGCACGCTGATCGTTGTGCAGTCTTTGAACACCCGGAGCAGTGGGTATGCAGACTCTAACCAGCGAACCTCAAGACAAAGTATGCGCCCACAAAGCGGCATGACCTCTGCACCACGCCAGCGCGAACGCTCACGATCCCCCATGGGTCCTCGCGACCCAAGCCCAAGCCCGAGCGCAATTTCGGCCTCATACTCTCCTAGTGGCCGCCGCATCATCAAGCTGGACGACGACGAGCCGTTCCCTCCACCCTCGATCGCAGGCAGCCAGTTCAGCCACACCTCCACGCGGCAGAAGTCTGATCCGCCGCCGCCGCGCACCCGCCCGCAGAGTGCGATCGCGCAGCGGGGCTACGTCCCGCCCGAGGCGCCGTCCTCCGACCACCATCGCCCGGATATCCGCCGTCAGGTGTCTGGGTCCTCCATTGGCTCCCGCGTGTCGGGCTACGGGCGATACGATCCTGCGGAGAACCTAGATCCGGCATACCTTGCAAGCCCTGCGCCGGATCGCGCGCAGCTACCTCCGTCAGATTCCGACCCGGCAATGTATGGACACTCCAGGCATCGGAGTCGCTCTGGGAGCGAGGACGCGGATCATTATGGGGCATATCCGAGCCGGCCGCAGAGCACGCGATGGCAGGATGCCAGACGGTTTACGGGACAGGATGGTTTAGACTGATTGAGTGCTGATCTTGACGATGTATCTCTGCGATTGCTCGTTGTTGCCTGGGTGCCACCTATGTTCACAAGTTTGACTGCAAAGAAACAAGAGCGAAACAGACACACAGTTGAATACATGAAACATTGCGTTTAAAAGTACATGTGATTCGTCAACATCTTCGTTCTGCTTCCGCCATCTCACGCCAACCGCAGATGCGCTCCTGATTCTGCGCTGCCCACTGTGCTTCATCGAACACAGCTGAGGGATATGATCGTCTGCTTGGTGTTGTTGGCCCATTGTCATCGTCATCCTCATCACTATCGTCATCATCGCCTTCTTGTCCACGCACTATCATGTAGTTGATCCCCGTAAAATCCTTGAGCTGAGCTGTACCGTAATGCAAGATCACACACTGCAGGTAATGCCAGGCAAAGACGCCTTCCGGCGGCATGATCTTGCCTTCATCCGAATCCAAGGCAGCCCGCACAGTTTGTGGTGAGGCGGGCTCAAATGCTGAACGTGCTGATTCTTCGCCCGACTGATCCAGCTCTGACTGATCGGTGTTTTGGCTCAAGTCACACCCACCCAAGACTGCAGATTCTTCAGAGGGGTTCTGGGAAGCTCCTTGAAGTTGGCTGAGTTCCGTGAGGGCCGATTCTTGAGACCGAGTTGGCCCTATGGGGGTAGACTTCCGACTTTGACCAGCATCTACCAAAACACAGTTGTCCTCCCGAGTACCCGGCTCCACACGACGCTTCTTGTGAGGCGGGGGACTGGGATGCGGAGAAGTAGCATGCAGAGAACCAGATGGCAAAAAATCCGTAGGTGGAGGGCCAGAGGGCGTATATATGGACGTTGAAGGGCCGGGTATAGAAGGGTCGGAAGATGAAGCGTTGGGAGATGAAGCGTTAGAAGATGAATGACCGGAAGGGGAGAAGTGAGAAGAAGAAGGGTAGGACAAGGGCCTTAACATGTTTCGGTCTGCCTTCCATTGGCGTATCTGCTCGGACAGAGGGACCCCGTTACGGAAGCTGGATGAGAAATACACTTGATGCCCATGATCTATTTTGACTCCAGTCGCTGCATGCACGGGGTCTCGCTCCGAAAAGAGATGAAATATGTATTTCCCAGCCTTCTCACCCTCTAATGATACAATGGTTGTTAGAGAATGCTAATGGTAGAGTGACTTATCACTTCTTACCTGAAGACGGTAAAAGCCCGCGGTGAAATCGCTAACTCGGTCGTCAAAAGCTCTCTCGAGAAGAATACCAATCCGGGGATCAAACTTTGCTCTGAGCGAGACATATCCAGGAATGTTCACAAAGCGTCCCACCACACGAGGTGCTGTCGAGCGTAGACGTCTAGGGATGAGGTGCGATGCCATGAGCTTGACAGTCGGCGATTTTTCCTTGCTGAGGTGGGTAACCACACAGTGTTTGTCTCGTAACATGATATCTGTACGGAATTCTGTGGCATAGCTCCGAGTGGTGGCTGATAGCCGGAATTCTGCAGTCACAGGCTGGATGTACTTCGACAAGAGGAGGTGAATAGTGTTGAGAGGGACACGGTACTCGTATATGCGATTTTCGAGCGGGATACCAGGGACGACTCGACTCCAAGTGATTGTATTGAGCAGCTTATCACTCCAGTGCTCTTTATCCTCCCCTACGTGCGTCCAAAGCTCGCCGCACCGGTCGATGGGATCCAGCAAGGAGTGGCCAATATCTAACAGCCACTCCGTACCTCAATACGCACCCATGTCGGGTTCAGGTATCGCAAACAAATAGAGAAAGCCAAGGCCTTGGGTCGCTCGACCCGCAGTCACCTCTGCCGTCGCCATAGTCATCGCAATCGCGTTGAGATTGACGCGCAACACCGCTGAAACATTCGAGAAGTACAGAGGCGGCTGAATAAGAAGCTCGGGTCCAGCTGCAGTTGCAGTTGCTCGTGTAAGGGCCTGGGCAGTTGTGGTTGACATCTGGCGAGGGGCAAAACGAAGTGGAAGAGTCGAAGTCGCGTCCAGGGGCCCTGCTCTCACGTGCTATTCCATCACTCTCAACTGCTGCACGCGCACACTGTGGACATGGACGACGACATGATGGCGGCGATGGGCTTTGCCGGGTTTGGCAAGACCAAATCGACGCGGTCGCTCGACCCGAAGCGCTTCGACAAGACGAAGCGTGCCGAGGAGGTAACGTCGCGGTCGGTGACCCTCGCGCTCCCACGGCCCTGGCGAACTCATGCGCGCATACAGGACGAGGCAGGCGTAGCTGTACCGGCCGCAGTGCCCGAGACTGCCTCCAAGGAGCCTGTGCCGACGGGGGCTTCGACGCTCAATGCGGCTGTTGAGGAAGAGGACGACGACGATGAGGACGACTCAGCGGCGCCTCCGGTCGAGCCGGAGTACGACCCGGACGAGGAATCACTATTCCCGACGTCACACGAGCTCGTGCTCAAGGACCACACTAAGGTCATCTCTGCTCTTGCGCTCGACCCGTCCGGCGCACGCGTGCTCAGCGGCTCGCACGACTATGACTGCAAGCTCTGGGATTTTGGCGGCATGGACTCGCGCTGCAGACCTTTCAAGACGTGGGAGCCTGCCGGGACGTACTATGTGCGTGCACTGGGCTCGTGCATGAGGTGTACCAGGGCTGACGGACGTACATACAGATCAATGACTTGAAGTACTCGAACGATGGCCAGAAATTCCTCGTCATCTCCGGCACGTTGCAACCGAAGATCTACGACCGTGATGGAGAGGAAGGGTAGGTCTGACTACATTACGTGTTTGTGTTCGGCGTTGATAGATATCTAGACTTGCCTTCATGAAGGGTGATCCATACATTCGCGACATGAAGAACACTGCGTACGTGACATAGCTATGCAACCAAGACTGGTCCCACTCATTTGTTTCATAGTGGGCACGTTGCTGAGATTACATCGTGTGCATGGCACCCGAAACAAACGAACACGTTCATCACGAGCTCTGCCGATTCAACCATTAGGTATGTGCGGTAAGACATTTCTACAAAGCTGTTGGCTCACCGCGTTGCAGGATATGGGACGTCGAAGAACGGAGGAAGCAGAAGACGGTAATCGTGGTCAAGTCGAAGGAGCGCGGGGCACGGACAAAGGTGACCTACTGCGCCTACTCTCCAGACGGGGCCATCATTGCCGGAGGTATGTGACTTGGTGGTTGTCATATCCTTCATGCTGACGATGACGCAGCTTGCGAGGATGGTGCGTTGCATCTATGGAACACGAACTCCAACTTCGTGCGGCCGAGCCAGACGATCGAAGGTGCACATAAAAAGCCGAGCGAGACTGGATCCGTCGTGTTCTCAGTCGACGCCAGGACGCTGCTCACTCGAAGCAGTGACCACACCGTCAAACGTACGTTTCACACCAAGGCGTAGTTTGCGTGACGCTAATGTTACCACAGTTTGGGACATCCGCGCATTCAAGAAACCACTCGCCGTGCGGGAAGACTTACCAGCGCTCTACTCAAACACGAACGCTATCTTCAGTCCGGACGACAAATACGTCTTGACTGGGGCTGGCTCGACAACCAAGGGCGGCAAGGGCAAGCTCGTGTTCATGAAAAAGGAGAGCCTCGAAGTCGTCCAGGAGCTCGTCGTGAACACCACACCAGTGAGGGTGCTCTGGCATTCGAAGATTAATCAGGTACATTTGATCGTGGATGGTATAGTCTCGCGTCTGACTCTTCTTCAGATTGTCGCAGGCATGTCCGATGGCTCCGTCGCCGTCCTCTACTCGCCAGAGACGTCACTGCACGGTGCTAAACTCCCAATGAGCAAGGGCCCACGGAAGAAGATCACGATCGAGGACGTGTCGGACGCGGTGGCTGCGCCGACCATCCTAACGCCGCACGCGTTACCCATGTACGCTGATGGAGAGATTCGGGGTGGGAAGCGCAAGCGCGAGAAGGACCGGAGCGACCCGCGCAAGAGTCGGCGGCCGGAGCTGCCGCTCACCGGCCCCGGCAAGGGTGGCCGGGTTGGTGCGAGCGCGACGCAGCACGTCGTGCAGAACCTCGTGCGGGATACCACACGCGACGAGGACGTGAGTGCTTCCGTGATCCGAGACCGACGCGTCAACGGGGGACGAGTGTCGGCGGCCGCGGGTACGGCTTCGATTGCACTGCCTTGCCGCGTTGAATGTGGCGTCCACCGGCACGCGTTGTTTGGCAGTGCCTGGCGGAGGCGGGGCCGCTGCCGCGCGGCTCGCTGCTGTCCCCGACGACGACGTCGTTCTCTCTCTTCAACCCAAGAGGCTAACGATTATTCTTCACAGCCTCGAGAGGCGTTGCTCAAGTACGCAGATACATCCAACGATCCCAAGTGGACAGCTGGTAAGTCGTCACGAGAGTTACCCTTGGTCACGATGTTTGGCCGTGTTTACATCCGATTTGTTGATGTGACGTGTCCCCTGCAGCTTGGACCGCCAACCAACCCAAGCCCGTGTTCGCGGCGGTCGAGGAGGAGAAGGAGTCGGATGACGAGAACGGGGTCATGTAGATAGCGGGGCCCATCCTTATCGATGTACACGGACGGGCGGCGGGGCGGGCGGGCGCTCAGAGGAGATCGCGGTAAGGTGAGAAGCGAGTCGGAAGACAGCGCCGGGGGAGGGTATAAAGCCTGTCTCGGCCGCTTCCCGCTTAGCCGCCCCGCCCTTCCCCCAATCCTTGCCTCCGCCCGTCACACTTTTTTTGCCCGCTCTTGCCTCCCCCGTGACCGCTGTGTCACGCGCCCGACCTAGAAGACCACATGACCGACGTACTGCTGCCAACGACAAACGGAGGAGACCCGACGACGACGCACGCCAGTTCCGCCGCCACATCCCCCGCGCCGCTTGACTCGCCCACTACGCCCGTCAGTAATTTGGAGACGGACTCTGTAAAGATTGCACATCCATTGGACGACCCTCCCCACCATTTGTCCCTCCCTCCTCTCCCCGAGCAACTCAAGCTTGAGGTCGCGTCTCACGTTCCGGAAGTGGGCACTCCCGTTGATCCTGGTTTGTCCTTTTTATTATTATGCGCGTCTTTCATCTCTCATCCATACCACGCGTAGACTCCATCCCAATACACCCTCCTCATGGCACGCCTCCTCCACCTACCGGTCAGCTCCTGCCGGAGGTCCAGATGGCAGAGTCTTCCACCACCGAGGTCGGTAGTCTCCCTGGCATGGTCAGGGATGATGACGACGTGTCGATGAAGACGGAGACGGAGACGGCGGGGCTGTCCTCTCCGCAGTTTGTCCCCGCTGCGAACGGGCACACGTACCCCGACGCGTCGATGGCTGCTTCGATGCCTACCGACGCGTCGATGGCGTCAATCACGGATGATGGCGCGCTCTCGCCCTCGCCGACAGGCATGCGGCGGTCCGCCGACGCGATGCTTGAGGACGAGCCGCCCGCCAAGCGTGCGCGGAAGATGTCTGATGACGAGCATGAGGAGCCGTCCGCCGACGTAAGCCTTCTCCCGTCTCCGCTCGCCTGCCGCCGGCGTGCTGATCTCCGTCTCCGCATCCTTCAAGTTCACGTCCTCTGCCGCTCCCACGCCCGCACCCATGTCTGTCCACACAGGCCCCGCACCAACACCGACGCCGAGCTCCTTCGCCGACGCGACGACCACCCCGCTCACGAACTCTCAATGGAGGTTCTGCACGTCTACCGTCCGTTCGCTCAAGAAGCTCAAGGACGCCGCACCGTTCATGCGGCCCGTCGACCCTGTGGCGCTCAACATCCCGCACTACCCGCAGATCATTCAGAACCCCATGGACTTCTCCACCGTTGACCGCAAACTCGCTGCCTCAAACCCGGCCAAGCCGGACCCGAACCCCGCGAACCCGCGTTACGCCAACGTTGACCAGTTCATCACCGACGTCCGCCGCATCTTTGCCAACTGCATGACCTTCAACGGGCCGGAGCACCTCGTCACCCAGATGGGTCAACGAGTGGAGTCCGTTTTTGACAAGCAGCTCAAGCAACTTCCCTCAGCAGATGAAGTAAGGCGACTAAGAGGATCTTTTAGTTTGTGAGCTGACCTCGGTCTCTTTAGACTTACCGCACGGAAGCCTCACCTCCGGCACCGCGGAAGAGCGGTGGCCCGCCCGTTCGCCGTCCGTCTACCTCTGTGCCTGCCATTCGTCGCGACGAGAGCAACGCACGCCCGAAGCGGGAGATCCACGCCCCGCCTCCCCGCGACGTCTCGTACCCAGACCTTGCTAGGCGTGCTGTTCGCAAGCAACCTGTGGTCAAGGACGAAACAACGATCGAGCAGCTGCGTTTCTGTGCCAAGATCCTCTCGGAGCTTCACAAGAAGCAGTACTACAACTTCGCGAGCCCGTTCTACGAACCTGTGGACTGGGTCAAGCTCGAGATCCCGGCGTACCCGAAGGTGATCAAGAAGCCGATGGACCTCTCTACCATGCGCCGTAAGCTAGACACGCACGAGTACTCGAGCGCCCAGAAGTTTCACGACGACTTCCGGCTTATGATCCGCAACTGCTTTTCGTTCAACCCGCAGGGCACACCCGTCAACCAGGCTGGGATGGAGCTTCAGCGGCTGTTTGACGACAAGTGGCGGGGGCTGCCGCATGCGGACGAGAGCGATGCGGACGATGACGAGGAAGACGATGAGGATGAGGATGCTCGTCTGCGTGAGTCTGAATGTACGAACTGTATCAACGCGTGTACTGAAGTCTTCATCTCCAGGTGCCATCGCTGACATGGAGAGTCAGATGGAGACCATGCGTCAGAATCTGAGCGCGCTCAAATCGGGAGTGGCGCCAAAGGAGAAGAAGAAGAAGAAGGCGCCGAAGCCAGCACCACCGCCGCCGCCGCCTGTCGCCTCTTCGTCGAAACCAAAGGCGTCCAAGCCGCCTCCGCACGCCTCCGCCCACAAGTCCTTGAGCGCCAACACCAAGAAGGGCAAAGCGAAGGTCGCCGAGGACGACACGCTAACCTTCGATCAGAAGAAGGCGCTCAGCGACGCGATCGGTGGGCTCGACGGTGGCAAGCTCGAGAAGGTCATTCAGATCATCCACGAGGGCGTACCGGAGATCCGCGATGTGAGTTGTTGTTTTGTGATTGCACAACTAACTCGATTCTGACGTTCATGTACAGAGCACTGAGGAGATCGAGCTCGAGATTGACTCGCTGCCGCCCGCCGTCCTGATGAAGTTGTACAACTTTGTGCTCAGGCCGGCACGGGTGCCGGGCCAGCCGAAGCGCAGCCGAGCCAGCAAGGGCGGCGGCACTGGTGGTCTGAAGCGCAAGAGCATGGACGAGGACGTCGAGGCGGAGAAGATCCGACAGCTCGAGGAGCGCATGCGTCTCTTCGAGGGCGAGGGCATCAGCGGACACGCGCCCGCACCTGCTGTCGTCGGCAGCGACTCGGACTCGAGCGGGAGCTCTGACGAGTCGGACAGTGACTCGGATTGAGTCCATCGCCCTCTTCCTCGACGCTTGCCGCCGCCCCTGCCGCCCATTCGCTGCTCTGTCTCGCACCATGCGCTACCCCCCTCTCTTCCTTCCCTTGCCGCGCGATGGGCTGCAGCTTTCTTTCTTGTGTATAGCTACTGGGTACAATACAGTGTCAGACGTAAAAGCAAAGAGTACATAGCAACCTCTCTCTTACTGAATCAATTTCTCTTGCCCAAAGAACACTCGAAAGCCTGAACGCGATGGGAGAGTATCACGTGGCCGCGTATCTCCTTGCCTCTACCCCGCCATGTCCGCACAGACGATAGCACAGTGGAACGCGATTCCAATGGAACGCACAGAGTCAGAATCTGCGAAGGTACTCCCCTGCCCTGCTCGCTGCCGGAACAGTTGGCCGTACTCCCGTCCGCCTTGCGCTCTGTCCCCAGCGTCCCCGCCCCTCCGACTCGGATGAAGACGACGATGTGTCCCTCGTGTCCCGGACGCCGTCGCCAGAACCGGAGGCTGAAGGCATGGACATCGATCACCGTTACGACGAGCATGTGCGTGGCCCGCCGCGGGAGGTCGTCACCGTCGAGACGAAGATCAAGCCGAGCAATGTTGGGTTCGCCATGCTCGCTCGGATGGGATGGCAGGAGGGCCAACCCGTTGGTTTGTCAGGAGAAGGTGTGCTGAGCATGGCCACAAGGTATACATGGTGGCTAAAATATATCCCTCAGGCCGCGTCGACCCGATCCCATTCACTATCAAGACCGACCAGACGGGGCTAGGCAAACTCACTCAGGACGTCGAGATGATCGAGACGACTGTAGCCCAGCGGCGTGACTTGGAGTCCGAGCGCTGGGCCAAGCAGTCGCTCGAGCAGAAGCTGCAGCTGCAGGTTCGCCTCCTCGGCACCTTGCGCCTCGACCCGCTCGCTGACAGCCGCCCAGGAAGACGCTGCGCGCAAGGCCGCGCTCCACGACTCGATCTCGGACACGCTCCGGCCGTTCTACTGCGCGCTGTGCGACAAGCAGTTCAAGAACGTCGCGCAGTACGACGAGCACACGAACTCGTATGCACACGCGCACAAGGTCCGGGAGAAGGACATGAAGGCGAGCCTGCGTATCGGTACGGACGCGGAGGAGCGCAAGGAGAAGGAGCGCAGGCGCGAGGAGCGCGAGCTCCGCAAGCTCGCTAAGGCACAGGGCGTGCGCATGGCCAAGGCGCCGGCTGCACTCGACCCGGCCGACCCAGTGCCGGTAGCGCCTGCGCCTCCGGCCGAGCCGCTGGTCAAGATGCCTGGTTGGAGCAGTGTTGGGCCAGTTGCACCTGCTCCAGCGGCCGGTGGTGGATGGGGAGCCTCTGGTCCAGCTCCAGTGACTGCTGCACCTGCGTTCCGTACAGCAGAGTGGTCTTCTCTGGACACTAGCGCGGCCTCAGGACCTCCACCTGTCGCTGCCACGCCCGCTCCTGCTCAGGGTGGCTGGGCCTCGGTTGCACCTCCCAATCCAGCATCAGGACCAGGACCATCCGGAGGGTGGGCCACCGTCTCGACTCCTGCCGCTCCGTCTCTCCAACCTGCGGTCGCTTCCTCTATCATCCCACGCTCAGATCACCCGGAGGTAGGGGAGAACACTGCTGCAACACTCGCGAGCGCGTCTGCCCCATCACCAGTTCCGCGCCCGCAAGGTCCTGCACCGGAGCCGGAATCGAAGCCGAAGCAAGATCGCGAGAACAAGCGTGCCGGGTGGCAGAACTTCCGTGCGGGCAAAGCGGGTCGTCGGTGAATGAAACATGTCTGTTGCTGTCTATGCGTTGCTGTCCTCGCTATCTGCTATACTCTCGTCTGCTCATGTCGTCTTCGTTACAAATAGGCATTCATTGAACTATGTATCGAGAGTTTTTCGACGACAAAAAGTTGCCAACGATCATCAGTCCGAGTCGAACTCGTATGCGCCTTCGTACTGAGAAAGTTGAAGAGCCTATTGGCCGTTGCGCAAGTACTCCTTGAACACGAAGTCGGGGAGCGTGTTTCATGTAACGTTGTCTAGAAGTGGACCATCGGCCGTATTCCACTTCAAGTATATCCACCATCTGTTCCGAGGGTTCTGATAGTAAGTGCCGGACTCCCACTGGCCAACTTTCACTAGAAGAGGTTTGTCTCCTGACAGTATACATTCCCCGATCCAGCGCCGCAGTGCTGGTTTGCTCGCATCCGTAGGTGTGTTGAAAACCGTCATCTTCAAGACGTCGAGCCTGTCGAACATCTCAAGACTAAACCAAGATATGTCGTTGAGATACGACATCTTCATGTCGTATGTCGTGACCCAGGACAAGAACGGCTCGAGTTGATCTGTGCTACTTCCACTGATGCGAACGCTCAGCTGATCATGGTTCACCACGAGAATATTGTATCCTATATCCACCGACACGTAGAGCTTAGCGGGAGGTAATTGTGAGTTTCCGACCCGATTCCAGTATCTCTCGATGTATTGGGCTAGTCCCCGCAGAACTGCTGGTTCAGCTTGATCGACGAAGAGGCGAAGTTGGACTCTTTTGTGTGGCATGGGCAACATCCCGACCAGGAGATTCATCGTCTTTTTTTCGCTGTCGATTTCTAAGTGCTGGAGGTGGGGTAAGGCGATGGATGGGTGTTGATCGCGTCCAGTCATGTCGCCTCGCCAGACTAGTGATGAAAGCTCGGGTGTGCTTTGAAGCCAACTACGTAGCCAGATGCCAGAACCAGATTTGACATCTACAAGGACGAGCTGCTTCAGTTTTGGTAGAATAGGGGTGCCTATAAGAGTGATATGCTGGAGACGCAGTTGGGTTATAGTAGAAGGCAACATCTGCGAAGACATTGGAAGTGGGTCATGTCTGTAAAGTGTTGAAGGTTGAAAGATGCTGAGCGAAGGTAGTTGCGGAAGTATTGGAAACAGTTGCCGGCATGAATTAGACCATAGCGTCCTGTCCACCTTATCGAAATCGACCAATACCCCTTGAACGTCATCGATGAACTGGATACTTCTGTATGAGTCGTTCTCTGAGCGGACGCTGATCACTTGATATTTGGGATAATCGCCGGCACGCTGGGCGCAAAGACTGAGCCAAGGCGATGGCCAGCAAGAGTGCGTCCATGCCCACAATTCAGGACTATGCACGGCTACGTCGCGCAGCCGAGTACAGACAGCCATGACATGTCGCCATTCTGGATCCACGGTGATATGACAAGGCGATTTAGTCTCATGTTCAAATGATACAGACACGGCTTTGCGCCCGTCCAGGTCATCCAGGTCAGCGGGCTCCTGAACGAGAATGAGGATCGATGCTATGATCTCATGAGAAAGGCGACGCAAGGGCGCAGAAGCGTTTGCGTTCGGGATATGGGGATCTTGAGGGGTATCTGTTGATCGAGTAGTGACGGCTAGATCCATTCCGCGGGCTTTGTATCAGAGTGCGAGGAAAAGTGTGTGGAAGAGGTAAGAGGCAAGACGCGATCATGTGACCGACTTGGACTGACTGAGCTTGCGGCGCTTGCCCCTGACCAGACGCCGCCATGAGCTCGGACGGCTTCTTCGACGATGATTTCGACGACTCTGCATTGATCGCGGAGGTCGACGCTGTCTCTGCTGCCTATGCATTACCCGCTCCTGCACCTGCTCCGAAGCCTGTGCTTGCGCCCGCACCAGCACCTGTGCCCGCACCTCGCGCGCCTCTATCCAACTTCAAACCTGCGGCGCCGCGGGCGGCACCGACATCGAGACCACCTTCACCGCCGGCGGTGATCGAGATTGCCGACTCGGATGATTATGACGTCTCGGGCATGTTCAATGAGGACGAGCTGCGCGAAGTCGATGCAGCCACTACAACGGCATATAGCCGCACGGCCTCGACTTCATCTGCGCAACCACTCATCAGGAACTCGTCCAAACCGAGCATACAGCTGGACCTGTTTGGCAACGCGGTTAATGCGGCGGCGTCATCGAGCAAGGCACCCGTGACTCCAGCGCGTGCCTCAAAAGGAGGAGCACAAGCGCGTCACTCCACCTCGTTTGGAGGGCCGCAGCGGAAAACGAAACACTGGGACCATACGGCATTCGCCAAGTCTGGCTGGAAGTTCACCAAGTCCAAGTCGAAAGGGAAGGGAAGGAGTAGAGACGCGGACGATGAGGATGAGGATGATGAGGATGATGGCGAGGAGAGCCGGCAGCTACCCACACCTTTTGTTCCTCGTGAGTCTACTCCAGCTCCTCGGCGTCTCAATGCTGACCAATTTCCAGTTGGGTGAGTTCTTGCCATCTCTTTCGTTTCCCCTCCCTCTGATCGCTGACTGCGATGTCTATCCGTAGTCCGGTGAGTACGACTCTTTTTGAAATCCATGGTCCATCTCAAACTCTTCACAGCCAAGACCCATGAAGCTTCAACCTGACCTCCTTGCCATCAAACACTTCATCTATCCACTCAATAACGAGAGACGTGATTACCAGTACAACATCGTCAAGCACTGCCTCTTCGAGAACACTTTAGTCGCACTACCTACGGGGCTCGGCAAAACGTTCATTGCTGGTGTCATCATGCTTAACTGTACGTATTCGCTGCTCACACTTTACTCAGTATGTCTGACGGTCCGCGCAGACTACACCTGGTTCCCTCAGGGCAAGGTGATATTCGTTGCCCCTACGAAGCCGCTCGTGGGTCAACAAATCGTGGCGTCCCACAAAGTCTGTGGCATACCCGGCAGTGATGCTGTTGAGATGACTGGTGAAATTTCGGTGCCGGTTCGCGAACGACATGTGAGAATAGACGTGTTGCACCAAAGCGACAAGACTAAATCAATCAGTAGTGGGCGAACAAGCGGGTATTTTATCTCACTCCGCAAACGCTGGTGAACGACCTCGAGAAAGGCCGATGCGACCCGCAGGACATAGTTCTTCTCGTCATAGGCATGTGAACTCGTGCGAGCTGATGTGTCTTGCTGACACGTACTTCTCCAGATGAAGCACACAAGGGCACCGGCGACTACGCATATGCACAAGTGATTCGGTACCTCATGGCAACGAACCCACACTTTCGCGTGCTCGCTTTGACTGCTACGCCGGGAGGAACACCAGACGCCGTCCAAGCGCTTGTCGATGCACTACACATTAGTCGGATCGAAATCCGTAACGAAGACAGCCTCGACTTGAAGCAATATATGCACAAGAAGGCGAATCGTGAGCTCCTCTTGGCGACCGGACTCGGCATTAACGATGACACAGATTATGAAGCAGCATACGGTGTCAATGGATGAAAACGTGCTGGCTATACGGGAGCACCTGGTCAAAGTCATGGAGGTGAGGACGAAAACTGCTCATCAACATACCAAATCTGACAAATCTTGTATCAGGGCCCGCTGCAGCAGGTTCAACGGGCTGGTCTCCTCCGCGGTGCAGAAGCCATCCGACTACATCCGTATCGTTCTCAAGCCGCTATGGGCGAGGTTAGCAAACGGGCGGACAGGAGTTCTCTCGCCTGGACGTACCCAGCGCTCAAAAGGCTTGGTAGCCTCGCCCGGGCGATGGCCTACCTTATGGAGTCATCTATCGGCATGTGCTACACGTCATTACGTGAACTCTCAGACCCGTCGGGTGACAAGGGCAATAAACTAACCAAGAACCCGGACTTTGTCAAAACGATGCACGAGCTGGAGAGCCGCAAGACAGACCGGTTTCCCTTGCATCCGAAGATGGTGGAGCTCAAGAACTTGATTATCCAGCACTTTGGGACGCGGATGGTCGATCCGGGCGCAGAGGGCCAGCCGACAGGTCATGCAGAGGGGCGTGTCATGGTGTTCGCTGCGTTTCGTGAAGTCGTTGAGGAGCTCGTGGAGATGCTCAACAAGGAGCGACCACTGATCCGTGCGATCAAGCTCATTGGACAGTCAACGGACAAACAAGGGAATGCTGGTTTGAACCAAAAGGGCCAGCAGGAGGTAAGAGTGGGCCAACGGTCGCCTTGATCACATTCTCACCTTCTGGTGGAACTTCAGGTTCTCGAGAAGTTCAAGGCTGGTCACGGCAATGTACTCGTCGCGACATCTATCGGCGAGGAAGGTCTCGACATTGGCGAGATTGACATGGTCATTTGTTACGACGCACAGAAGACGCCCATCCGGATGGTTCGTGTCTTGCCTACTTCCGCATGTGTTGTGTTTTGACTGTTTACCTAGCTCCAACGTATTGGTCGAACTGGTCGCAAGACCGATGGCTACGTGCACATTCTGATGGCAGAGGGTCGCGAGGAGGACAACTGGAACAAGTCGAAGCAAGCGTACGACGAGGTCCAGCGTGCGATTGTCCGTGCAGAGCAGCTCGAACTGTACGCAGATGTCCCGCGTCTCCTTCCGGACAGCGCCAAGCCACAGCCGCTAGAGCGGGTGATGGAGATCGTCGAGTACAGTCGACAGAACTCTCGGACCACCTCAACAGCGAACGGCAGCGCTGCGCCAAAGAGGGTTCCGAAGCGCAAGCGGGATGACAACATCGACCGGAACGCACCCGAGGGCACTCCTAAAGGCTTCCAAAGCGTCGGCGCGATGCTGAGGGGAATGAAGGGCGAAGGCAAAGGCAAAGCTGGCAAACCGAAGCCGTTTGACCCTAACGCTGGCACTGACGACGACACCGACCGCGAGATCGAGGCAGGGCTGGACGGCCCTTCTCGACCCAAGACTCCTCGAGAACCAGAGGCTGGCCCGTCAACGACGAAGAAGGGCCGCAAGCGCAAGTCGGATGCGAGCGAGCCGAGGACCAGCGCGAAGAAGAAGAAGGCACCTGTCACGAAGGGAGTTAAGCGGCAAGGTGTCACCATCGATCCGCCTTCATTATCTCAGCGAGGACGGGACGACTCCGACGACATGGAGCTCATGAACGGACTGGACGCTGTGCTCAAGAAACCTCTTCAAAAGCCTGCTCTGAAGCGTAGACGCGTGAACGGCGCCGCTCACGACGTATCGAGTGACAGTGGGGAGGACTCATCGCTGCCCCAATGGCGTCCCCGCGATCAGACACCTCCTCGACAGCCTACTCCTCCCATGAGTGGTCTTGATGATGACGACGACGACGACATGGCCGAAGCTCCTCAAGCCCACAGTCCTTCTGTCATAATTGACGATGTAATCGAACTTTCGTCCCACAACTCAAGATCGCGGTCCGCCTCAGCTTTGGTGAAGCCAAGGATACCATCGTCCCCGATCGAGCATCTCGAGCTGTCTCCTCCGCGGTTCCCTGCTTCCCGTCCACGGGTTTCTCCTTCACTTTCACCACCTCGTGCAGCACCAACTCTAGCCAGCACCCCTCCCGCAGTGCCTCCCGCTGTCATGTCATCGCCAAAAGCCGGGCCTTCACGTCTATCGCCTTCTGCTGACAAGAACATCTCCCTTTCTTGGCTGCTTAGCGACGACGAGGCAGCCGAGGAAGAGGATACAGCACCAGAGCAGCATGGTAATAGCACTGTCTACGACGATGCCGGTCTCGCCGACGACGACTTCTTGGAGATCAACTCGTCACCGCCATTACCGCGACAATCCACCCCTCCACGCAACCACAACGCCGCCCCAGTCATGGGCTCGCCGGCATCTCCTGCTCTATCGGTACCATGTGCAAGCTCGCCGGCAGTGCACGTTCGGGCTGCTAGTGCTCTAGCGATGCCGCCGCCCAATGTTCCCTTCCGCCCTCTCATCGCGACACCCGAGACACCGGACGCAAGCTTCCCTGTTGCCCGCGTTGCAGCGGCCCGCAAGCGCGCCTTGCTCGATTCGTCGCCTTCCGGGTCATCGCAGCCGCGTCTCCAGCGTCTCCAGCGCGAGCGCCGGCCAGAGGTGGAAGAGCACTCCTCCCCGCTCGTGCAGCGTGCGCCGAAGCGTCAGAAGCGGCGCCGCCCTAACGGCGCCGTCCTCCGCGCGTTTGTCGATGACGAGGCTGGGCACTCTGGCAACGAGGTCTCCGAGGGCGACTCGGGCGATGACGACCCAGAGAGCGAGTCCGACCGACGCTTCCTCCGCGCACCCCCCGAGTCGCAGGTCCCCGAGGGCTATGCACAGACGCAGGTGTACCGCGAGTCCATGTTTACGCAAGCGCCTAGTGGTCAGGGGCCAGCGTTCGCGGCAGGCCCGGTCCACCGCGGCAAGTTTGGCCCTATTCGCACACCGCAGCGGATACGCGCTCGAGGTTCCAGCCCTGCGACCGAGCTGGGGAGCGAGCCCGACGAGTACTCTTATGGGAGCTTCATCGTGCACGACGAAGAAGACATCGTTTACGAGGAGGATTCGAGCCAGCTACAGAACTGAGATGAGCAATAGTGCACTGTACATTATGTGCCTTTGTATTCGATAAACTTCATCTAATTTGAATGGAAGGAATATCCACCACAGTCTGTACATCGCTTCGTCATAGATCGGTAGGAAAGCATAATAGTTTGTACAAACAAGGTCCAGGGGGGGAAACATGGCGCAATGTCCTATCTGCGATAACGAGAGTCGTCTCGCCGCTCTCGCTCCTGCGGACGGTCGCGTCGGGAGTCGCGGTTGGGCGACCGCTCTCGCTTCGGTGAACGATTCCGCTTGCGGTCGCGATCACGGTCATCCCTCCGCCGGTCATCGTCAGGCTTACGATCGTAGTCCCGGTCCCGGTCTCGCCGACGTTCGTCTGTGCTGTCCGCGTCACGTCGGCTACTCCGTTTGTCGTCGTAGTCGCGAGGGCGGTCCCGTTCACGGTCGTCTCGCCGGGGGCGGTCCCTTTCATCTTCACGTCGAGGCCGGTCCCGGTCATCACGATCCCGAGTGCTGGAACGGCCGTCGCGATCATCGCCATTGCGGTCGACGTCCCTCGAGTTCCCCTCCTTCTCCTTCTTGAGGACGGGCATGTACTTCATGCTCGGCTTCCCCTGCTTCTTCTTGCGCGGGTCGCCGTCGTCGAGCACCTCACGCTCCTTTGCACCGATGCCCAGGAGTGCGGCACGGCGCTCGGGGAGCCACAGCTCCGCGTCGGGCTTGCCGGTCTTATTCGCGCCCTTGCCCTCGGTCCAGCCCATCCCACGGAGCATCGCCGCGCCGAACTGCGCCACAGGCACACGCTCGTAGTCGTTGAGGCTCGCCTGCTCCGGAAGCACCTCGACGTCCTGCTTGAGCGCCTCGGCCTCGGACAGCGTGCGCGTCATCTGCGGGATGATCGGCGCGAGCTCGTCCGTCGGCTCGCCGTCCGCGCCCGAGAGCAGGATGCGGAGGGCCCGCTGGTCGTCCGTCTCGGCAAGCGCCGCAGATTCGGCGGGGGCGGCCTCGCTGTCCACCGCCATCGGCTCGTCCTCGCGCTTCTGGCGCTTGTTGACCTTCTGCAGCCCACTCAGCTGCGGGCCGCTGTTGATGGCGTCCCGCGTGCCGAGGCCACCCACGGAGCCATCCGCACCCGTCGCGATGGCGCCTGCCCCTGGGATGAAGCGCTCGCTTGCGGCCGCTCCCCCGCGGCGCGCACGAGCGGCCTCGCGCCAGTCGCGGTTCGCGAGCGGTGCGATGACAAGAGGACCTTCAGGCTTCTTGTTCCCACCTAGTCTATAAGCCGAGTACGGTAGCTGCGGTGAGCGGGGGGTTTGGTGCGCCGCGTGGGCAGGCAGGGAGACGGGAACGCACCGCTGCACGCCGAACTGGTCAAAGCCGGAGATGAGCTCGTCTGCGGCCTCGTCCTCCTCATCACTGCTGTCCCGCTGTTCGTAGGTGCGGCCGCTGGGCTTGGCTCGGGTGGCTGCAGCGCCAGGCGAGGCGCCGTGGCTGAGTGGGCTGCTCGCGCCGCTGTTGGTGAGACCCAGCCGCTGAGGCAGCGACGGTACTTTGAAGGCCTCCGAGTCCGAGTCGCCTCGCGAGAGTGGCGATGGCCTGCGGACGGTGAAAGATACAGAGGTCGAGGACGCGCTCATCTCGGGTAAGAGAGGGCAGTGGCAGAGGCAGAGATCCGACAGGTGGACTTGAAACTAGCGCGCGTGTTGCACTGCTTGAGCGTCATTCTCCTCCACCATCCACCCACTGCAGTCGTTTCGGATAAACCGTCGAAATACTTGCATTTAGCCAGGTCTCACAGAATAGTATAGAACGGATGCATGCCACTTCCCCGATCTTCCAGAAGTTGGCGCTTACTTGTGCACACTGTCGGTTGCCCCCATGTTCTACTCATGCCTACAAGTCTCTCGCTCCTGTCTCGTGAGCTTCTGGAGCTGTGCGATCATCAATTTCATTTATGCCTAGACCTGTGTCGGCGAATCCCAGAATGAGCCCTAATTGTGTGCTTCGCGCGTCTGTCTGCACTTCGAAGTCGGAGGCATCTCTTTTGTGGCTTGCTCTTGATGAAGGCCTCTGGCGTCCACTGACTGAGGGAATCTATGGTCATCTGCATTCCCATCGCCATCGGGCGTTAATCTAATGATCGCATACGGCGGTTGATTTCCACAATCGCTCCCC